>JBAMJR010000076.1:4720000-4872587 GCA_038501785.1 Myoxocephalus aenaeus | reverse complement strand
GGTACTCTTACATTATAATAGAACATGAAAGTCTGGTGTTCTGAGATACATTAACTGAAGGAAATCATGGAAACTAAGTATTCTAGAAGAGAATCCACTTGTGGACTCTGTCTAGGCTGAAAAGTCGTTTTTTGACATAAAAGTTGGAAACGCAGCTTTGGACTCTGTCTAGGCTGAAAAGTCGTTTTTTGACAAAAAAGTTGGAAATGCAGCTTAAAGTGGTAAAACGTGATGAGAGCATCAGGTACTCTTACATTATAATAGAACATGAAAGTCTAGTGTTCTGAGATACATTAACTGAAGGAAATCATGGAAACTAAGTATTCTAGAAGAGAATCCACTTGTGGACTCTGTCTAGGCTGAAAAGTCGTTTTTTGACATAAAAGTTGGAAACGCAGCTTTGGACTCTGTCTAGGCTGAAAAGTCGTTTTTTGACAAAAAAGTTGGAAATGCAGCTTAAGGTAGTAAAACGTGATGAGAGCATCAGGTACTCTTACATTATAATAGAACATGAAAGTCTGGTGTTCTCAGATACATTAACTGAAGGAAATCATGGAAACTAAGTATTCTAGAAGAGAATCCACTTGTGGACTCTGTCTAGGCTGAAAAGTCGTTTTTTGACATCAAAGTTGGAAACGCAGCTTTGGACTCTGTCTAGGCTGAAAAGTCGTTTTTTGACAAAAAAGTTGGAAATGCAGCTTAAGGTAGTAAAACGTGATGAGAGCATCAGGTACTCTTACATTATAATAGAACATGAAAGTCTGGTGTTCTGAGATACATTAACTGAAGGAAATCATGGAAACTAAGTATTCTAGAAGAGAATCCACTTGTGGACTCTGTCTAGGCTGAAAAGTCGTTTTTTGACATAAAAGTTGGAAACGCAGCTTTGGACTCTGTCTAGGCTGAAAAGTCGTTTTTTGACAAAAAAGTTGGAAATGCAGCTTAAAGTGGTAAAACGTGATGAGAGCATCAGGTACTCTTACATTATAATAGAACATGAAAGTCTGGTGTTCTGAGATACATTAACTGAAGGAAATCATGGAAACTAAGTATTCTAGAAGAGAATCCACTTGTGGACTCTGTCTAGGCTGAAAAGTCGTTTTTTGACATAAAAGTTGGAAACGCAGCTTTGGACTCTGTCTAGGCTGAAAAGTCGTTTTTTGACAAAAAAGTTGGAAATGCAGCTTAAGGTAGTAAAACGTGATGAGAGCATCAGGTACTCTTACATTATAATAGAACATGAAAGTCTGGTGTTCTCAGATACATTAACTGAAGGAAATCATGGAAACTAAGTATTCTAGAAGAGAATCCACTTGTGGACTCTGTCTAGGCTGAAAAGTCGTTTTTTGACATCAAAGTTGGAAACGCAGCTTTGGACTCTGTCTAGGCTGAAAAGTCGTTTTTTGACAAAAAAGTTGGAAATGCAGCTTAAGGTAGTAAAACGTGATGAGAGCATCAGGTACTCTTACATTATAATAGAACATGAAAGTCTGGTGTTCTGAGATACATTAACTGAAGGAAATCATGGAAACTAAGTATTCTAGAAGAGAATCCACTTGTGGACTCTGTCTAGGCTGAAAAGTCGTTTTTTGACATAAAAGTTGGAAACGCAGCTTTGGACTCTGTCTAGGCTGAAAAGTCGTTTTTTGACAAAAAAGTTGGAAATGCAGCTTAAAGTGGTAAAACGTGATGAGAGCATCAGGTACTCTTACATTATAATAGAACATGAAAGTCTGGTGTTCTGAGATACATTAACTGAAGGAAATCATGGAAACTAAGTATTCTAGAAGAGAATCCACTTGTGGACTCTGTCTAGGCTGAAAAGTCGTTTTTTGACATAAAAGTTGGAAACGCAGCTTTGGACTCTGTCTAGGCTGAAAAGTCGTTTTTTTGACAAAAAAGTTGGAAATGCAGCTTAAGGTAGTAAAACGTGATGAGAGCATCAGGTACTCTTACATTATAATAGAACATGAAAGTCTGGTGTTCTCAGATACATTAACTGAAGGAAATCATGGAAACTAAGTATTCTAGAAGAGAATCCACTTGTGGACTCTGTCTAGGCTGAAAAGTCGTTTTTTTGACATCAAAGTTGGAAACGCAGCTTTGGACTCTGTCTAGGCTGAAAAGTCGTTTTTTGACAAAAAAGTTGGAAATGCAGCTTAAGGTAGTAAAACGTGATGAGAGCATCAGGTACTCTTACATTATAATAGAACATGAAAGTCTGGTGTTCTGAGATACATTAACTGAAGGAAATCATGGAAACTAAGTATTCTAGAAGAGAATCCACTTGTGGACTCTGTCTAGGCTGAAAAGTCGTTTTTTGACATAAAAGTTGGAAACGCAGCTTTGGACTCTGTCTAGGCTGAAAAGTCGTTTTTTGACAAAAAAGTTGGAAATGCAGCTTAAAGTGGTAAAACGTGATGAGAGCATCAGGTACTCTTACATTATAATAGAACATGAAAGTCTGGTGTTCTGAGATACATTAACTGAAGGAAATCATGGAAACTAAGTATTCTAGAAGAGAATCCACTTGTGGACTCTGTCTAGGCTGAAAAGTCGTTTTTTGACATAAAAGTTGGAAACGCAGCTTTGGACTCTGTCTAGGCTGAAAAGTCGTTTTTTGACAAAAAAGTTGGAAATGCAGCTTAAGGTAGTAAAACGTGATGAGAGCATCAGGTACTCTTACATTATAATAGAACATGAAAGTCTGGTGTTCTCAGATACATTAACTGAAGGAAATCATGGAAACTAAGTATTCTAGAAGAGAATCCACTTGTGGACTCTGTCTAGGCTGAAAAGTCGTTTTTTGACATAAAAGTTGGAAACGCATCTTAAGGTAGTAAAACGTGATGAGAGCATCAGGTACTCTTACATTATAATAGAACATGAAAGCCTGATGTTCTGAGATACATTAACTGAAGGAAATCATGGAATCTAAGTATTCTATAAGAGAATCCACTTGTGGACTCTGTCTAGGCTGAAAAGTCGTTTTTTGACCAAAAAGTTGGAAATGCAGCTTAAAGTGGTAAAACGTGATGAGAGCATCAGGTACTCTTACATTATAATAGAACATGAAAGTCTGGTGTTCTGAGATACATTAACTGAAGGAAATCATGGAAACTAAGTATTCTAGAAGAGAATCCACTTGTGGACTCTGTCTAGGCTGAAAAGTCGTTTTTTGACATAAAAGTTGGAAACGCAGCTTAAGGTAGTAAAACGTGATGAGAGCATCAGGTACTCTTACATTATAATAGAACATGAAAGCCTGATGTTCTGAGATACATTAACTGAAGGAAATCATGGAATCTAAGTATTCTAGAAGAGAATCCACTTGTGGACTCTGTCTAGGCTGAAAAGTCGTTTTTTTTACATAAAAGTTGAAAACGCAGCTTTGGACTCTGTCTAGGCTGAAAAGTCGTTTTTTTGACCAAAAAGTTGGAAATGCAGCTTAAAGTGGTAAAACGTGATGAGAGCATCAGGTACTCTTACATTATAATAGAACATGAAAGTCTGGTGTTCTGAGATACATTAACTGAAGGAAATCATGGAAACTAAGTATTCTAGAAGAGAATCCACTTGTGGACTCTGTCTAGGCTGAAAAGTCGTTTTTTGACATAAAAGTTGGAAACGCAGCTTTGGACTCTGTCTAGGCTGAAAAGTCGTTTTTTGACAAAAAGTTGGAAATGCAGCTTAAGGTAGTAAAACGTTATGAGAGCATCAGGTACTCTTACATTATAATAGAACATGAAAGTCTGGTGTTCTGAGATACATTAACTGAAGGAAATCATGGAAACTAAGTATTCTAGAAGAGAATCCACTTGTGGACTCTGTCTAGGCTGAAAAGTCGTTTTTTGACATAAAAGTTGGAAACGCAGCTTTGGACTCTGTCTAGGCTGAAAAGTCGTTTTTTGACAAAAAAGTTGGAAATGCAGCTTAAAGTGGTAAAACGTGATGAGAGCATCAGGTACTCTTACATTATAATAGAACATGAAAGTCTGGTGTTCTGAGATACATTAACTGAAGGAAATCATGGAAACTAAGTATTCTAGAAGAGAATCCACTTGTGGACTCTGTCTAGGCTGAAAAGTCGTTTTTTGACATAAAAGTTGGAAACGCAGCTTTGGACTCTGTCTAGGCTGAAAAGTCGTTTTTTGACAAAAAAGTTGGAAATGCAGCTTAAGGTAGTAAAACGTGATGAGAGCATCAGGTACTCTTACATTATAATAGAACATGAAAGTCTGGTGTTCTCAGATACATTAACTGAAGGAAATCATGGAAACTAAGTATTCTAGAAGAGAATCCACTTGTGGACTCTGTCTAGGCTGAAAAGTCGTTTTTTGACATAAAAGTTGGAAACGCAGCTTTGGACTCTGTCTAGGCTGAAAAGTCGTTTTTTGACAAAAAAGTTGGAAATGCAGCTTAAAGTGGTAAAACGTGATGAGAGCATCAGGTACTCTTACATTATAATAGAACATGAAAGTCTGGTGTTCTGAGATACATTAACTGAAGGAAATCATGGAAACTAAGTATTCTAGAAGAGAATCCACTTGTGGACTCTGTCTAGGCTGAAAAGTCGTTTTTTGACATAAAAGTTGGAAACGCAGCTTTGGACTCTGTCTAGGCTGAAAAAGTCGTTTTTTGACAAAAAAGTTGGAAATGCAGCTTAAGGTAGTAAAACGTGATGAGAGCATCAGGTACTCTTACATTATAATAGAACATGAAAGTCTGGTGTTCTGAGATACATTAACTGAAGGAAATCATGGAAACTAAGTATTCTAGAAGAGAATCCACTTGTGGACTCTGTCTAGGCTGAAAAGTCGTTTTTTGACATAAAAGTTGGAAACGCAGCTTTGGACTCTGTCTAGGCTGAAAAGTCGTTTTTTGACAAAAAAGTTGGAAATGCAGCTTAAAGTGGTAAAACGTGATGAGAGCATCAGGTACTCTTACATTATAATAGAACATGAAAGTCTGGTGTTCTGAGATACATTAACTGAAGGAAATCATGGAAACTAAGTATTCTAGAAGAGAATCCACTTGTGGACTCTGTCTAGGCTGAAAAGTCGTTTTTTGACATAAAAGTTGGAAACGCAGCTTTGGACTCTGTCTAGGCTGAAAAGTCGTTTTTTGACAAAAAAGTTGGAAATGCAGCTTAAGGTAGTAAAACGTGATGAGAGCATCAGGTACTCTTACATTATAATAGAACATGAAAGTCTGGTGTTCTCAGATACATTAACTGAAGGAAATCATGGAAACTAAGTATTCTAGAAGAGAATCCACTTGTGGACTCTGTCTAGGCTGAAAAGTCGTTTTTTGACATCAAAGTTGGAAACGCAGCTTTGGACTCTGTCTAGGCTGAAAAGTCGTTTTTTGACAAAAAAGTTGGAAATGCAGTTTAAAGGGGTAAAACGTGATGAGAGCATCAGGTACTCTTACATTATAATAGAACATGAAAGTCTGGTGTTCTGAGATACATTAACTGAAGGAAATCATGGAAACTAAGTATTCTAGAAGAGAATCCACTTGTGGACTCTGTCTAGGCTGAAAAGTCGTTTTTTGACATAAAAGTTGGAAACGCAGCTTTGGACTCTGTCTAGGCTGAAAAGTCGTTTTTTGACAAAAAAGTTGGAAATGCAGCTTAAGGTAGTAAAACGTGATGAGAGCATCAGGTACTCTTACATTATAATAGAACATGAAAGTCTGGTGTTCTGAGATACATTAACTGAAGGAAATCATGGAAACTAAGTATTCTAGAAGAGAATCCACTTGTGGACTCTGTCTAGGCTGAAAAGTCGTTTTTTGACATAAAAGTTGGAAACGCAGCTTTGGACTCTGTCTAGGCTGAAAAGTCGTTTTTTGACATAAAAGTTGGAAACGCATCTTAAGGTAGTAAAACGTGATGAGAGCATCAGGTACTCTTACATTATAATAGAACATGAAAGCCTGATGTTCTGAGATACATTAACTGAAGGAAATCATGGAATCTAAGTATTCTATAAGAGAATCCACTTGTGGACTCTGTCTAGGCTGAAAAGTCGTTTTTTTGACCAAAAAGTTGGAAATGCAGCTTAAAGTGGTAAAACGTGATGAGAGCATCAGGTACTCTTACATTATAATAGAACATGAAAGTCTGGTGTTCTGAGATACATTAACTGAAGGAAATCATGGAAACTAAGTATTCTAGAAGAGAATCCACTTGTGGACTCTGTCTAGGCTGAAAAGTCGTTTTTTGACATAAAAGTTGGAAACGCAGCTTAAGGTAGTAAAACGTGATGAGAGCATCAGGTACTCTTACATTATAATAGAACATGAAAGCCTGATGTTCTGAGATACATTAACTGAAGGAAATCATGGAATCTAAGTATTCTAGAAGAGAATCCACTTGTGGACTCTGTCTAGGCTGAAAAGTCGTTTTTTTTACATAAAAGTTGAAAACGCAGCTTTGGACTCTGTCTAGGCTGAAAAGTCGTTTTTTGACCAAAAAGTTGGAAATGCAGCTTAAAGTGGTAAAACGTGATGAGAGCATCAGGTACTCTTACATTATAATAGAACATGAAAGTCTGGTGTTCTGAGATACATTAACTGAAGGAAATCATGGAAACTAAGTATTCTAGAAGAGAATCCACTTGTGGACTCTGTCTAGGCTGAAAAGTCGTTTTTTGACATAAAAGTTGGAAACGCAGCTTTGGACTCTGTCTAGGCTGAAAAGTCGTTTTTTGACAAAAAGTTGGAAATGCAGCTTAAGGTAGTAAAACGTTATGAGAGCATCAGGTACTCTTACATTATAATAGAACATGAAAGTCTGGTGTTCTGAGATACAATAACTGAAGGAAATCATGGAAACTAAGTATTCTAGAAGAGAATCCACTTGTGGACTCTGTCTAGGCTGAAAAGTCGTTTTTTGACATAAAAGTTGAAAACGCAGCTTTGGACTCTGTCTAGGCTGAAAAGTCGTTTTTTTGACAAAAAAGTTGGAAATGCAGCTTAAAGTGGTAAAACGTGATGAGAGCATCAGGTACTCTTACATTATAATAGAACATGAAAGTCTGGTGTTCTCAGATACATTAACTGAAGGAAATCATGGAAACTAAGTATTCTAGAAGAGAATCCACTTGTGGACTCTGTCTAGGCTGAAAAGTCGTTTTTTGACATCAAAGTTGGAAACGCAGCTTTGGACTCTGTCTAGGCTGAAAAGTCGTTTTTTGACAAAAAAGTTGGAAATGCAGCTTAAGGTAGTAAAACGTGATGAGAGCATCAGGTACTCTTACATTATAATAGAACATGAAAGTCTGGTGTTCTGAGATACATTAACTGAAGGAAATCATGGAAACTAAGTATTCTAGAAGAGAATCCACTTGTGGACTCTGTCTAGGCTGAAAAGTCGTTTTTTGACATAAAAGTTGGAAACGCAGCTTTGGACTCTGTCTAGGCTGAAAAGTCGTTTTTTGACAAAAAAGTTGGAAATGCAGCTTAAAGTGGTAAAACGTGATGAGAGCATCAGGTACTCTTACATTATAATAGAACATGAAAGTCTGGTGTTCTGAGATACATTAACTGAAGGAAATCATGGAAACTAAGTATTCTAGAAGAGAATCCACTTGTGGACTCTGTCTAGGCTGAAAAGTCGTTTTTTGACATAAAAGTTGAAAACGCAGCTTTGGACTCTGTCTAGGCTGAAAAGTCGTTTTTTGACAAAAAAGTTGGAAATGCAGCTTAAAGTGGTAAAACGTGATGAGAGCATCAGGTACTCTTACATTATAATAGAACATGAAAGTCTGGTGTTCTGAGATACATTAACTGAAGGAAATCATGGAAACTAAGTATTCTAGAAGAGAATCCACTTGTGGACTCTGTCTAGGCTGAAAAGTCGTTTTTTGACATAAAAGTTGGAAACGCAGCTTTGGACTCTGTCTAGGCTGAAAAGTCGTTTTTTGACAAAAAAGTTGGAAATGCAGCTTAAAGTGGTAAAACGTGATGAGAGCATCAGGTACTCTTACATTATAATAGAACATGAAAGTCTAGTGTTCTGAGATACATTAACTGAAGGAAATCATGGAAACTAAGTATTCTAGAAGAGAATCCACTTGTGGACTCTGTCTAGGCTGAAAAGTCGTTTTTTGACATAAAAGTTGGAAACGCAGCTTTGGACTCTGTCTAGGCTGAAAAGTCGTTTTTTGACAAAAAAGTTGGAAATGCAGCTTAAGGTAGTAAAACGTGATGAGAGCATCAGGTACTCTTACATTATAATAGAACATGAAAGTCTGGTGTTCTCAGATACATTAACTGAAGGAAATCATGGAAACTAAGTATTCTAGAAGAGAATCCACTTGTGGACTCTGTCTAGGCTGAAAAGTCGTTTTTTGACATCAAAGTTGGAAACGCAGCTTTGGACTCTGTCTAGGCTGAAAAGTCGTTTTTTGACAAAAAAGTTGGAAATGCAGCTTAAGGTAGTAAAACGTGATGAGAGCATCAGGTACTCTTACATTATAATAGAACATGAAAGTCTGGTGTTCTGAGATACATTAACTGAAGGAAATCATGGAAACTAAGTATTCTAGAAGAGAATCCACTTGTGGACTCTGTCTAGGCTGAAAAGTCGTTTTTTGACATAAAAGTTGGAAACGCAGCTTTGGACTCTGTCTAGGCTGAAAAATCGTTTTTTGACAAAAAAGTTGGAAATGCAGCTTAAAGTGGTAAAACGTGATGAGAGCATCAGGTACTCTTACATTATAATAGAACATGAAAGTCTGGTGTTCTGAGATACATTAACTGAAGGAAATCATGGAAACTAAGTATTCTAGAAGAGAATCCACTTGTGGACTCTGTCTAGGCTGAAAAGTCGTTTTTTGACATAAAAGTTGGAAACGCAGCTTTGGACTCTGTCTAGGCTGAAAAGTCGTTTTTTGACAAAAAAGTTGGAAATGCAGCTTAAGGTAGTAAAACGTGATGAGAGCATCAGGTACTCTTACATTATAATAGAACATGAAAGTCTGGTGTTCTCAGATACATTAACTGAAGGAAATCATGGAAACTAAGTATTCTAGAAGAGAATCCACTTGTGGACTCTGTCTAGGCTGAAAAGTCGTTTTTTGACATCAAAGTTGGAAACGCAGCTTTGGACTCTGTCTAGGCTGAAAAGTCGTTTTTTGACAAAAAAGTTGGAAATGCAGCTTAAGGTAGTAAAACGTGATGAGAGCATCAGGTACTCTTACATTATAATAGAACATGAAAGTCTGGTGTTCTGAGATACATTAACTGAAGGAAATCATGGAAACTAAGTATTCTAGAAGAGAATCCACTTGTGGACTCTGTCTAGGCTGAAAAGTCGTTTTTTGACATAAAAGTTGGAAACGCAGCTTTGGACTCTGTCTAGGCTGAAAAGTCGTTTTTTGACAAAAAAGTTGGAAATGCAGCTTAAAGTGGTAAAACGTGATGAGAGCATCAGGTACTCTTACATTATAATAGAACATGAAAGTCTGGTGTTCTGAGATACATTAACTGAAGGAAATCATGGAAACTAAGTATTCTAGAAGAGAATCCACTTGTGGACTCTGTCTAGGCTGAAAAGTCGTTTTTTGACATAAAAGTTGGAAACGCAGCTTTGGACTCTGTCTAGGCTGAAAAGTCGTTTTTTGACAAAAAAGTTGGAAATGCAGCTTAAGGTAGTAAAACGTGATGAGAGCATCAGGTACTCTTACATTATAATAGAACATGAAAGTCTGGTGTTCTGAGATACATTAACTGAAGGAAATCATGGAAACTAAGTATTCTAGAAGAGAATCCACTTGTGGACTCTGTCTAGGCTGAAAAGTCGTTTTTTGACATAAAAGTTGGAAACGCAGCTTTGGACTCTGTCTAGGCTGAAAAGTCGTTTTTTGACAAAAAAGTTGGAAATGCAGCTTAAGGTAGTAAAACGTGATGAGAGCATCAGGTACTCTTACATTATAATAGAACATGAAAGTCTGGTGTTCTCAGATACATTAACTGAAGGAAATCATGGAAACTAAGTATTCTAGAAGAGAATCCACTTGTGGACTCTGTCTAGGCTGAAAAGTCGTTTTTTGACATCAAAGTTGGAAACGCAGCTTTGGACTCTGTCTAGGCTGAAAAGTCGTTTTTTGACAAAAAAGTTGGAAATGCAGCTTAAGGTAGTAAAACGTGATGAGAGCATCAGGTACTCTTACATTATAATAGAACATGAAAGTCTGGTGTTCTGAGATACATTAACTGAAGGAAATCATGGAAACTAAGTATTCTAGAAGAGAATCCACTTGTGGACTCTGTCTAGGCTGAAAAGTCGTTTTTTGACATAAAAGTTGGAAACGCAGCTTTGGACTCTGTCTAGGCTGAAAAGTCGTTTTTTTGACAAAAAAGTTGGAAATGCAGCTTAAAGTGGTAAAACGTGATGAGAGCATCAGGTACTCTTACATTATAATAGAACATGAAAGTCTGGTGTTCTGAGATACATTAACTGAAGGAAATCATGGAAACTAAGTATTCTAGAAGAGAATCCACTTGTGGACTCTGTCTAGGCTGAAAAGTCGTTTTTTGACATAAAAGTTGGAAACGCAGCTTTGGACTCTGTCTAGGCTGAAAAGTCGTTTTTTGACAAAAAAGTTGGAAATGCAGCTTAAGGTAGTAAAACGTGATGAGAGCATCAGGTACTCTTACATTATAATAGAACATGAAAGTCTGGTGTTCTCAGATACATTAACTGAAGGAAATCATGGAAACTAAGTATTCTAGAAGAGAATCCACTTGTGGACTCTGTCTAGGCTGAAAAGTCGTTTTTTGACATAAAAGTTGGAAACGCAGCTTTGGACTCTGTCTAGGCTGAAAAGTCGTTTTTTGACAAAAAAGTTGGAAATGCAGCTTAAAGTGGTAAAACGTGATGAGAGCATCAGGTACTCTTACATTATAATAGAACATGAAAGTCTGGTGTTCTGAGATACATTAACTGAAGGAAATCATGGAAACTAAGTATTCTAGAAGAGAATCCACTTGTGGACTCTGTCTAGGCTGAAAAGTCGTTTTTTGACATAAAAGTTGGAAACGCAGCTTTGGACTCTGTCTAGGCTGAAAAGTCGTTTTTTGACAAAAAAGTTGGAAATGCAGCTTAAGGTAGTAAAACGTGATGAGAGCATCAGGTACTCTTACATTATAATAGAACATGAAAGTCTGGTGTTCTGAGATACATTAACTGAAGGAAATCATGGAAACTAAGTATTCTAGAAGAGAATCCACTTGTGGACTCTGTCTAGGCTGAAAAGTCGTTTTTTGACATAAAAGTTGGAAACGCAGCTTTGGACTCTGTCTAGGCTGAAAAGTCGTTTTTTGACAAAAAAGTTGGAAATGCAGCTTAAGGTAGTAAAACGTGATGAGAGCATCAGGTACTCTTACATTATAATAGAACATGAAAGTCTGGTGTTCTCAGATACATTAACTGAAGGAAATCATGGAAACTAAGTATTCTAGAAGAGAATCCACTTGTGGACTCTGTCTAGGCTGAAAAGTCGTTTTTTGACATCAAAGTTGGAAACGCAGCTTTGGACTCTGTCTAGGCTGAAAAGTCGTTTTTTGACAAAAAAGTTGGAAATGCAGCTTAAGGTAGTAAAACGTGATGAGAGCATCAGGTACTCTTACATTATAATAGAACATGAAAGTCTGGTGTTCTGAGATACATTAACTGAAGGAAATCATGGAAACTAAGTATTCTAGAAGAGAATCCACTTGTGGACTCTGTCTAGGCTGAAAAGTCGTTTTTTGACATAAAAGTTGGAAACGCAGCTTTGGACTCTGTCTAGGCTGAAAAGTCGTTTTTTGAAAAAAAAGTTGGAAATGCAGCTTAAAGTGGTAAAACGTGATGAGAGCATCAGGTACTCTTACATTATAATAGAACATGAAAGTCTGGTGTTCTGAGATACATTAACTGAAGGAAATCATGGAAACTAAGTATTCTAGAAGAGAATCCACTTGTGGACTCTGTCTAGGCTGAAAAGTCGTTTTTTGACATAAAAGTTGGAAACGCAGCTTTGGACTCTGTCTAGGCTGAAAAGTCGTTTTTTGACAAAAAAGTTGGAAATGCAGCTTAAGGTAGTAAAACGTGATGAGAGCATCAGGTACTCTTACATTATAATAGAACATGAAAGTCTGGTGTTCTCAGATACATTAACTGAAGGAAATCATGGAAACTAAGTATTCTAGAAGAGAATCCACTTGTGGACTCTGTCTAGGCTGAAAAGTCGTTTTTTGACATCAAAGTTGGAAACGCAGCTTTGGACTCTGTCTAGGCTGAAAAGTCGTTTTTTGACAAAAAAGTTGGAAATGCAGCTTAAGGTAGTAAAACGTGATGAGAGCATCAGGTACTCTTACATTATAATAGAACATGAAAGTCTGGTGTTCTGAGATACATTAACTGAAGGAAATCATGGAAACTAAGTATTCTAGAAGAGAATCCACTTGTGGACTCTGTCTAGGCTGAAAAGTCGTTTTTTGACATAAAAGTTGGAAACGCAGCTTTGGACTCTGTCTAGGCTGAAAAGTCGTTTTTTGACAAAAAAGTTGGAAATGCAGCTTAAAGTGGTAAAACGTGATGAGAGCATCAGGTACTCTTACATTATAATAGAACATGAAAGTCTGGTGTTCTGAGATACATTAACTGAAGGAAATCATGGAAACTAAGTATTCTAGAAGAGAATCCACTTGTGGACTCTGTCTAGGCTGAAAAGTCGTTTTTTGACATAAAAGTTGGAAACGCAGCTTTGGACTCTGTCTAGGCTGAAAAGTCGTTTTTTGACAAAAAAGTTGGAAATGCAGCTTAAGGTAGTAAAACGTGATGAGAGCATCAGGTACTCTTACATTATAATAGAACATGAAAGTCTGGTGTTCTCAGATACATTAACTGAAGGAAATCATGGAAACTAAGTATTCTAGAAGAGAATCCACTTGTGGACTCTGTCTAGGCTGAAAAGTCGTTTTTTGACATCAAAGTTGGAAACGCAGCTTTGGACTCTGTCTAGGCTGAAAAGTCGTTTTTTGACAAAAAAGTTGGAAATGCAGTTTAAAGGGGTAAAACGTGATGAGAGCATCAGGTACTCTTACATTATAATAGAACATGAAAGTCTGGTGTTCTGAGATACATTAACTGAAGGAAATCATGGAAACTAAGTATTCTAGAAGAGAATCCACTTGTGGACTCTGTCTAGGCTGAAAAGTCGTTTTTTTGACATAAAAGTTGGAAACGCAGCTTTGGACTCTGTCTAGGCTGAAAAGTCGTTTTTTGACAAAAAAGTTGGAAATGCAGCTTAAGGTAGTAAAACGTGATGAGAGCATCAGGTACTCTTACATTATAATAGAACATGAAAGTCTGGTGTTCTGAGATACATTAACTGAAGGAAATCATGGAAACTAAGTATTCTAGAAGAGAATCCACTTGTGGACTCTGTCTAGGCTGAAAAGTCGTTTTTTGACATAAAAGTTGGAAACGCAGCTTTGGACTCTGTCTAGGCTGAAAAGTCGTTTTTTGACATAAAAGTTGGAAACGCATCTTAAGGTAGTAAAACGTGATGAGAGCATCAGGTACTCTTACATTATAATAGAACATGAAAGCCTGATGTTCTGAGATACATTAACTGAAGGAAATCATGGAATCTAAGTATTCTATAAGAGAATCCACTTGTGGACTCTGTCTAGGCTGAAAAGTCGTTTTTTGACCAAAAAGTTGGAAATGCAGCTTAAAGTGGTAAAACGTGATGAGAGCATCAGGTACTCTTACATTATAATAGAACATGAAAGTCTGGTGTTCTGAGATACATTAACTGAAGGAAATCATGGAAACTAAGTATTCTAGAAGAGAATCCACTTGTGGACTCTGTCTAGGCTGAAAAGTCGTTTTTTGACATAAAAGTTGGAAACGCAGCTTAAGGTAGTAAAACGTGATGAGAGCATCAGGTACTCTTACATTATAATAGAACATGAAAGCCTGATGTTCTGAGATACATTAACTGAAGGAAATCATGGAATCTAAGTATTCTAGAAGAGAATCCACTTGTGGACTCTGTCTAGGCTGAAAAGTCGTTTTTTTTACATAAAAGTTGAAAACGCAGCTTTGGACTCTGTCTAGGCTGAAAAGTCGTTTTTTGACCAAAAAGTTGGAAATGCAGCTTAAAGTGGTAAAACGTGATGAGAGCATCAGGTACTCTTACATTATAATAGAACATGAAAGTCTGGTGTTCTGAGATACATTAACTGAAGGAAATCATGGAAACTAAGTATTCTAGAAGAGAATCCACTTGTGGACTCTGTCTAGGCTGAAAAGTCGTTTTTTGACATAAAAGTTGGAAACGCAGCTTTGGACTCTGTCTAGGCTGAAAAGTCGTTTTTTGACAAAAAGTTGGAAATGCAGCTTAAGGTAGTAAAACGTTATGAGAGCATCAGGTACTCTTACATTATAATAGAACATGAAAGTCTGGTGTTCTGAGATACATTAACTGAAGGAAATCATGGAAACTAAGTATTCTAGAAGAGAATCCACTTGTGGACTCTGTCTAGGCTGAAAAGTCGTTTTTTGACATAAAAGTTGGAAACGCAGCTTTGGACTCTGTCTAGGCTGAAAAGTCGTTTTTTGACAAAAAAGTTGGAAATGCAGCTTAAAGTGGTAAAACGTGATGAGAGCATCAGGTACTCTTACATTATAATAGAACATGAAAGTCTGGTGTTCTGAGATACTTTAACTGAAGGAAATCATGGAAACTAAGTATTCTAGAAGAGAATCCACTTGTGGACTCTGTCTAGGCTGAAAAGTCGTTTTTTGACATAAAAGTTGAAAACGCAGCTTTGGACTCTGTCTAGGCTGAAAAGTCGTTTTTTGACCAAAAAGTTGGAAATGCAGCTTAAAGTGGTAAAACGTGATGAGAGCATCAGGTACTCTTACATTATAATAGAACATGAAAGTCTGGTGTTCTGAGATACATTAACTGAAGGAAATCATGGAAACTAAGTATTCTAGAAGAGAATCCACTTGTGGACTCTGTCTAGGCTGAAAAGTCGTTTTTTGACATAAAAGTTGGAAACGCAGCTTTGGACTCTGTCTAGGCTGAAAAGTCGTTTTTTGACAAAAAAGTTGGAAATGCAGCTTAAGGTAGTAAAACGTGATGAGAGCATCAGGTACTCTTACATTATAATAGAACATGAAAGTCTGGTGTTCTGAGATACATTAACTGAAGGAAATCATGGAAACTAAGTATTCTAGAAGAGAATCCACTTGTGGACTCTGTCTAGGCTGAAAAGTCGTTTTTTGACATAAAAGTTGGAAACGCAGCTTTGGACTCTGTCTAGGCTGAAAAGTCGTTTTTTGACAAAAAAGTTGGAAATGCAGCTTAAAGTGGTAAAACGTGATGAGAGCATCAGGTACTCTTACATTATAATAGAACATGAAAGTCTGGTGTTCTGAGATACATTAACTGAAGGAAATCATGGAAACTAAGTATTCTAGAAGAGAATCCACTTGTGGACTCTGTCTAGGCTGAAAGTCGTTTTTTGACATAAAAGTTGAAAACGCAGCTTTGGACTCTGTCTAGGCTGAAAAGTCGTTTTTTGACCAAAAAGTTGGAAATGCAGCTTAAAGTGGTAAAACGTGATGAGAGCATCAGGTACTCTTACATTATAATAGAACATGAAAGTCTGGTGTTCTGAGATACTTTAACTGAAGGAAATCATGGAAACTAAGTATTCTAGAAGAGAATCCACTTGTGGACTCTGTCTAGGCTGAAAAGTCGTTTTTTGACATAAAAGTTGGAAACGCAGCTTTGGACTCTGTCTAGGCTGAAAAATCGTTTTTTTGACAAAAAAGTTGGAAATGCAGCTTAAGGTAGTAAAACGTGATGAGACCATCAGGTACACTTAGATTATAATAGAACATGAAAGTCTGGTGTTCTGAGATACATTAACTGAAGGAAATCATGGAAACTAAGTATTCTAGAAGAGAATCCACTTGTGGACTCTGTCTAGGCTGAAAAGTCGTTTTTTGACATAAAAGTTGGAAACGCAGCTTTGGACTCTGTCTAGGCTGAAAAGTCGTTTTTTGACAAAAAAGTTGGAAATGCAGCTTAAGGAAGTAAAACGTGATGAGAGCATCAGGTACTCTTACATTATAATAGAACATGAAAGTCTGGTGTTCTGAGATACATTAACTGAAGGAAATCATCGGAAAACTAAGTATTCTAGAAGAGAATCCACTTGTGGACTCTGTCTAGGCTGAAAAGTCGTTTTTTGACATAAAAGTTGGAAACGCAGCTTAAGGTAGTAAAACGTGATGAGAGCATCAGGTACTCTTACATTATAATAGAACATGAAAGCCTGATGTTCTGAGATACATTAACTGAAGGAAATCATGGAATCTAAGTATTCTAGAAGAGAATCCACTTGTGGACTCTGTCTAGGCTGAAAAGTCGTTTTTTGACATAAAAGTTGAAAACGCAGCTTTGGACTCTGTCTAGGCTGAAAAGTCGTTTTTTGACAAAAAAGTTGGAAATGCAGCTTAAAGTGGTAAAACGTGATGAGAGCATCAGGTACTCTTACATTATAATAGAACATGAAAGTCTGGTGTTCTGAGATACTTTAACTGAAGGAAATCATGGAAACTAAGTATTCTAGAAGAGAATCCACTTGTGGACTCTGTCTAGGCTGAAAAGTCGTTTTTTGACGTAACAGTTGGAAACGCAGCTTTGGACTCTGTCTAGGCTGAAAAGTCGTTTTTTGACCAAAAAGTTGGAAATGCAGCTTAAAGTGGTAAAACGTGATGAGAGCATCAGGTACTCTTACATTATAATGAAACATGAAAGTCTGGTGGTCTGAGATACATTAACTGAAGGAAATCATGGAATCTGAGTATTCTAGAAGAGAATCCACTTTTGGACTCTGTCTAGCTCACTGGACACTGGAGGTCATTTTTAGTCGATTTTCTCGATTTGACATAATTTTCTTAGATTCACCTTTTAAGGCACTTCCATGTAAGATATATACCCATGTTTTACATCATAAATTGCAGAACTATCTCGGCTATCTATATAATGAGGCACTATTGTCATAAGGCAAAAGTCTAAAGAGAAAAACTTTATAATATGACACTAAAGCTGAAAAATGGAATCTCGATTTTTGGAAATTCTTCATATCGCTTGAAAAAACCTAACTTTACTCAGGTGGTGACTCTGTTTAGGTGATGGCAATTGGTTTACCAAAGGTTTTAGGTTCACAAAAGCAGTGAAATATATGAATAAAATGATAGATACATGTAAATAAATGTCTAAAACTAAATTTTTTATTATCGTTTTTTGAGTAGAAATATGGTCTTTCACGCCTTTCACCAAAATGATAAAAATGGGACTGAGAAATGACTTCATAGTGCAGATAAAGCTTCATGGAGTGTGTGCAAATGAAAAATTACCATCACAACACTTTTTTTTTGGGAAGTAAAAATATGTATTATATATTTTTTTTTTTAATTACAGAATATATATTGAGAAATATAAAACAGAACAAAAACTAGTCAGACTATTTACAATATACAAGCATGGCTTGCTTTGCTTCAATGGCATATCCTCATGCCATGGCATGCCATTCCCGGGAACAGTTTCTGTTCAGCTGCAGGCAGAGGGGAACGTTACACGCCTCGCACTTCCATGCCGTGTCTTTTCGCACTTTCTTCATGCTCGCAAACCCTGCGACCCGCCGTTGACTTTGTTTTGGGGCAGGCTGCAGCAGCAGTAGCAGAGACAGGACCATGACCTGCAGGTGCTGGTGTGGACCTGGTGTCCGGGCTGGCTGGAACTTGATGACGGGGGGAGCAGTGTCCGGGTTGATAGCGTGTGTCAATTATTGGATGCCTGGAAGAACTCAGTTCAACAACTTCTCTCGTTCTCTATATTTATTTACTAAATGATCACAAGCAAAGTAGTGAGCGCTGCAATTGCAAAAGCAGTGAGTGGTACAGCCAACACGCAGGTTGGGCAAAGAACAACTGCCCCACCACGGAAGTGGGGCCTTTCATACACAGTTTATCGTCACAGGTTCGTCTCCCCTCGTCCTAACATCTGATTCGCTCTATCCTGTCAAGAGGAGGAGAATCCCGTGTTCTCATCTTTTCTCACAAGACTGGAACGTGCAACGACCAGTCTGCTTCCAGAATGTCAATATACTGATAAACAGTTGTGGGTGTTGAAGTGCGCTGGCGTGTGACTAACTTCCCTTGAGAACTGGACATTTCATAGACACAACAGCTGCATAGCTGTGTTATACTGACCTCGCTAACCTGAACTTTAATAGACATGAAGAGTAATACAATGAAGAATATCTACAGAATATAAGGATTTATATTATCAGGGTCTTCATCCATCCTCCAGGACAGCGTAGGTGCAGGTGGTGCCGTCTTTCTCCACCTGGCCTGTGGTGAAAGTAGTCGCCGGGCAGCACGCGCCCTGTTTGCCGGCGATGGTGTCTTTAGTCGTCGGGAAACGCGCCGCCTCTTTGCTGGTCGTGGTAGTTGCCGACAAGCCTGGCCAGGCTGGTCGGGGCGGCTGGTGCTCCTCTCTGTAAAATAAATGAAGACTAGTCAGTTGAAAGAAAGATGACGTAACGATTGATCAGAGTGCTCCGCATGCCATATGTAAATATTATTCAGATCATGACTGTGGTAGTAACGTGAACAGAGTATTGTACAAAGCAGACTGTGTATAAATATTATTCAGATCATGACTGTGGTAGTAACGTGAACAGAGTGTTGTACAAAGCAGACTGTGTATAAACATTACTCAGATCATGACTGTATAACGTGAAGCAGTGTGCACCGCGTGGCTGGCTCTCGTGATCTCCTGCACAGTGTACACATTACTAGTTTGCACCATGCAGTCTTACAGACACGTAACAAAGTTTAGTAACTACACTTACCCATCTTCCTCAGAAGAACTAAAGCCTTCGAGCTCTGACGACGCGTCGTCGTCCTCCTCGCTGCTCTCCAGAATCATGCGTTTTGCTTCCTCCGTGTTGAATCTCTTTGTCGTCATGATGTCGCTTTTCTCTGACTGAAAACTGTAGCGTGTGTACATGCTCAAGTGGGTAGTCCTTTTGAGATTTTCCTGAGTGTACATTGGTTGTTTAGTTCACAAAATGGCGACGGACATATGACTCAACAAATCACAGAGAAGGATTTTTTTTTTTTTTTACCAGCGTCAGATGACACTGCTGCCCTTTCGCTTGCTTGATGATGTTAAAATTATGCTGGGCTCTGCCTGGGCAGGCACCCGGAAGCAGGAAGCCGTCTCTTTCCGCCAGACGTAAAATAATATTTCTGCGATGTATTATCGCAGTGCTGTGAATATTTTAGAAACTTAGAGAAACGTTTCAAGTGTCACCACGCGAAACCGCGGGCTCAGTGGACGAAGGGCTAGACTGAAAAGTCGTTTTTTGACAAAAAAGTTGGAAATGCAGCTTAAGGCAGGAAAAAGTGATGAGAGCATCAGGTACTTATACATTATAATGAAACATGAAAGTCTGGTGTTCTGAGATAGATTCCTTGATTTATGTGAGGCACAGTAGACAGTCGAGTTCAACAGCACAACTCTGAAATAGGTGGTAGGCAAAGTTCTTTAGTGGGGTATTCAGGCAGGGGTCAAAACTAGGAGATCAGTCAAACAAGCAAACAAATCCAATAAGGGGCAGGCAAAATCCACGGTACACTAGACAGGCAAAAACGGGGTCAGAACAGGCAGGCAAAGAGAGGGATACGCCGGAGAGTTTGGCACAATGGACAAGACAATCTGGCAGAGGACACATGCAAGTGAGGGGACCTAAATAGTGAGCTAATGAGGGAACGGGCTGCAGGTGAGATGGGTGTGAGGGCCAGGTGACGGTGATGAGGGGTAATCAGACGTGGGTGGCAGGATCTGGAATGACAGGAGAGTGGTTAGAACTGACAGGCAGGATGAAAAACACTTAATATGACGGGGAATCCGTGACAGAACCTCCCCCTCTAGGGACGGCTCTCGACGTCCCCCTTGGCTGGTCCGGGTGAGCCCTTTGGAAGGCCGTGGTCAGGGAGGGGTCCATGATGTTGCGAGTGGGGACCCATTGGCGCTCCTCCGGACCATACCCCTCCCAATCAACGAGGTATTGTAGTCCCCTACCCCGTCGCCGAGATTTGAGCAGGCGACGGACTGTGTAGACAGGGCCCCCGTCGATGAGCCGGGGGGGTGGCGGGGGTCTGGGGGAGGGCTGCAGCGGGCTTTCCCGGACAGGTTTAACCCTGGAGACGTGGAAGGTGGGATGGACTCTCATGGCTGGTGGCAGACGCAGCCGGATGGCTGCAGGGTTAATGACCCGTGAAACAGGGAACGGACCCACATAACGGGCAGCCAACTTCTTGGACTCTACCCGGAGGGGAAGATCCCGAGTCGACAGCCAGACCCGTTGTCCTGGAGCGTACTGAGGCGCAGGGAGACGACGTTTGTTGGCTGACCGTTGGTAGCGCTCGGAAGTGCGCAATAGTGTGGATCGGGCCTGCCTCCAAGTGGACAAAGGCCTGGACAGAAGGTACCCTGGATTCCTGTTCCTGCTCCGGGAAGAGTGGGGGCTGGTATCCATGGGCACACTGGAAGGGGGAGAGCCCAGTGGCTGAACTGGGAAGGGTGTTGTGGGCATACTCAACCCACAGGAGTTGTGTGGACCAGGATTGCGGGTTACGGGAGGAGAGGCACCGTAACGCGGTCTCCATCTCCTGGTTCATACGTTCCGCCTGTCCATTCGATTGAGGGTGGAATCCTGATGACAGGCTGACCGTGGCCCCCAGTAGCCTGCAAAACTCAGTCCAAAAGTGCGAGGTGAACTGTGGACCCCGGTCGGAGACCACATCCGTGGGCAGACCGTCCAGGCGGAACACCTCCTGTAACATAATCTGGGCTGTTTCTTTGGCGGTAGGCAACTTGGTTAGTGGGATGAGCCGAGCAGACTTGGAAAATCGATCAATGACCGTGAGAATGACTGTGTTACCGTTGGAGGTTGGTAGGCCGGTTACGAAATCCAATGCGATGTGGGACCAGGGGCGATGAGGAATTGGCAGAGGATGAAGGAGACCAGAGGGAGCCTTGCGGGGGCTTTTGTGCTGAGCGCAGACTTGGCAAGCGCTGACAAATCCCTTGGTGTCGTCTGCCATGGAAGACCACCAGAAGCGTTGTTTGAGTAGTGCCAGGGTGCGTCTGACTCCCGGATGGCACGCCAGACGGGAGGAATGACCCCACTGGAGTACCTGGGAACGGAGACTGTCTGGGACAAACAAGCAATTATCGGGACAAGCACTGGGAGCTGGGTGTTCTGCATGGGAGCGCTTTATCTTGTCCTCCACCTGCCAGGACACTGCACCAACAACACACTCCAAGGGTAGGATGCCTTGAGGGTGAGCCGAGGAGCCTTCAGGCTGGAATTGACGAGACAGGGCATCGGGTTTTATGTTCTTGGAGCCGGGCCTGTATGAGAGGGCAAACTCAAAACGGTTAAAAAACAGAGCCCACCTAGCTTGACGGGAGTTCAGCCGCTTCGCCGAGCGGATATATTCCAGCTTCTTGTGGTCTGTCCAGACTACAAACGGCTGCTGCGCTCCCTCCAGCCAGTGTCTCCATTCCTCCAGCGCTAGTTTCACTGCCAGCAACTCCCGATTCCCTATGTCGTAATTCCTTTCTGCAGGCGACAGTTTCCGGGAGAAGAAGGCACAAGGATGAACCTTCTGATCTCCGGCAGCCCGCTGCGAGAGAACAGCCCCAACCCCAGTGTCCGAGGCGTCCACCTCCACAATGAACTGGCGGGTCAGATCTGGGAATATTAGGATGGGAGCAGACGAGAAGCGTGTCTTTAACTCACCAAAGGCCTCTGCCGCCTCGAAGGTCCACCTAAAGGGCACCCGCTGGGAGGTGAGAGCAGTGAGCGGGGCAGCCACGGAACTATAGTTACGGATAAACCGCCGATAGAAGTTGGCGAAGCCTAGGAAGCGTTGCAGCTCCTTACGTGTAGCAGGCGTAGGCCAGTTCTCTACCGCACTGGTTTTAGCTGGATCCATCTGGATGCTACCTGCTTTGATAACAAATCCCAGAAATGCCACCTCAGAGGTGTGGAACTCACACTTCTCGGCCTTCGCGAACAGGTGGTTCTCCAGGAGTCTTTGGAGAACTTGCCGTACATGTACCACATGCTCCTGTGGGGACTTGGAGAAGATGAGGATATCATCTAGATACACAAACACAGAAACATTAAGCAGGTCTCTGAGAACATCATTCACCAACCCCTGGAAAACCGCGGGGGCATTGGTGAGTCCAAATGGCATTACCAAGTATTCATAATGTCCACTAGGGGTATTAAATGCAATCTTCCACTCGTCCCCCTTTCGGATTCTCACCAAGTGGTAAGCATTGCGGAGATCGAGCTTGGAAAAGATGGTTGCCCGTTGGAGCAACTCAAAAGCAGAGGAAACGAGTGGGAGGGGGTACCTGTTCTTTACAGTGATGTTGTTAAGTCCTCTGTAATCTATGCAGGGGCGCAGGGACTTGTCCTTCTTGCTGACAAAGAAAAACCCATCTCCAGCCGGGGATGAAGACGGCCTAATGAGGCCAGCGGCTAAGGAGTCGTTAATATATTTCTCCTTGGTCTTAATCTCAGGAGCAGATAGGGAAAAAAGTCTACCTCTGGGTGGAGTCGTACCCGGGAGAAGGTCGATTGCACAGTCGTACGGACGGTGCGGCGGTAATGAGGTGGCCCAAGCCTTGCTGAAAACCTCCCTTAGGTCATGATATTCCCTGGGGACACCGGTGAGATCTGAGGACTCAGTAGAGACAGGCGAGCTTGACACAGATGATAGAGCCGGTTTTAGACACACCGCATGGCAATGAGCACTCCATTGTAGAACGGTACCTGTAGACCAGTCAATGTGTGGGTTGTGTCTCGTGAGCCATGGATAGCCTAAAATGACCGGTTGCTGTGGTGAATTGATGAGATGGAAAGTGAGTGTTTCATTGTGATTACCTGACATGGTCATCGACAGGGGAGCGGATCGATGAGTAACCCTGCAGAGGAGGCGACCGTCTAAAGCGGTAGCGTGGATGGGTTCGTCCAGAACCACCTGCCCGATCCCCAGCTGTGAAGCCAGAGCCATGTCCATGAGGTTCGCATCTGCACCAGAGTCTATGAGCACTGAAACCGGGTGGTTCCTCCCTGAGCAACATAGCTGAACTGTCATCAGAGGCCGAGAGGGCATTTCAAAGTTCACACTTGGGCTCACCAGCGCCCTCTGTTTGACTGGTGAGCCCTCTCTTTTACGGGACAGGAGGTTACGAAATGACCGCTCTGACCGCAGTACAGGCATCGATTCTCCTGCAGGCGGCGCTGTCGTTCCTCGGTGGAGAGTCGGGCCCGCCCAAGCTGCATGGGCTCAGGGGCCTCGGCAGAACCGCCAAAGGCCTGTTCCGAAGGGAACCTCCCCGACTCGGTCGATCGGTGAAACGGCGCCTGTGGAGCGACCGAAAACCGCCTCTCCCTCTGTCGTTCCCGCAGGCGACCGTCGATACGGATAGAGAGCGCGATCAGGTCATCCAACTCAGTCGGAAGATCGCGAGCCGCCAGCTCGTCCTTGATGTCCTTGAAGCCATCCAGGAGTGGAGGAGCGTTCCAGCCCTCTCGGCTGCTGCGGTGCGGAAGTCAATGGAGTAATCCACCACGGATCTTCCTCCCTGCTTCAGGTCCATCAAGCCTCGAGCGGCCTCTCTCCCTGGTGTGGCGTGATCGAAGACCTTCCGCAGCTCCTTGGAGAACAGCAGGAATGAAGAGCAGATCGGCGACTGTCGCTGCCACTCAGCGGTTCCCCACTCCTTGGCTCTGCCCGTGAGGAGCGAGATGACGTACGCCACTCGGGCCCTGTCGGAGGGAAAGGCGGATGGCTGGAGCTCAAAGGCGAGAGAGCACTGGGTCAGGAATGGCCGACAGGAACCAGGAGCACCAGAACAACGCTCCGGAGGAGGCAGACGTGCCTCTGACACGGTAGAAGTGCGAGGAGGCGGGCTGGAAGCACTGGCGGCAGTCCGCTCTCCAGCGGGTCTCCTCAGCAGATGATCACGGAGCGACTCCATGCCGCGCTCGTGACTCACGCCCATAGCCTGCACTGCTTCGGTCAAGAAGGTGAGCTGTTGCTCGTGGCGCTGTAGCATGTCGGCTGGAGTCAGAGTTTCCGTCACGGCCTGAGCAGAGTCGGCTGAACTCATGTTGGCCAGATTGTACTGTGAGGCACAGTAGACAGTTGAGTTCAACAGCACAACTCTGAAACAGGTGGTAGGCAAAGTTATTTAGTGGGGTATTCAGGCAGGGGTCAAAACCAGGAGATCAGTTAAACAAGCAAACAAATCCAATAAGGGTCAGGCAAAATCCACGGTACACTAGACAGGCAAAAACGGGGTCAGAACAGGCAGGCAAAGAGAGGGATACGCTGGAGAGTTTGGCACAATGGACAAGACAATCTGGCAGAGGACACGTGCAAGTGAGGGGACCTAAATAGTGAGCTAATGAGGGAACGGGCTGCAGGTGAGATGGGTGTGAGGGCCAGGTGACGGTGATGAGGGGTAATCAGACGTGGGTGGCAGGATCTGGAATGACAGGAGAGTGGTTAGAACTGACAGACAGGATGAAAAACACTTAATATGACGGGGAATCCGTGACAATTTCCTTCAGTTAATGTAAGTATTCTAGAACAGAATCCACTTTTGGACTCTGTCCAGGCTGAAAAGTCGTTTTTTGACTAAAAAGTTGGAAATGCAGTTTAACCCTCCCGTTGTCCTTGGGGTCAAAATGACCCGCGTACGAGTGTATATGTATGTACGCAGCCCGTTGTCCTGGGGTAAAAATGACCCAGTGGGTTTTTCTACATGATCCCGTTTCCTCGGGTCACAGTGACCGACGTGGACCTACACATCCTCTCGTTGTCCTTGGGTCAGAACGACCCTGTGTATATCTCACCATCCCTCCGTTGTCATCGGCTCAATGTGACCCCCGTGTATGTCTCGCTAACCCGACACTCCCTGATGAAAGTTCTCGGACCCATGGTGGCTCAGGACTCCCTTCTAAAAGTTATCGGGGCCACGAATGCTCAGGACCCCCTGATAATAAAAGTCAACAACCTGGACTTCATACCTGTCATGTATGTCTGGAGGTTATATTGTACTCGAGCTAGTTGACTAACAAAGACATGTTTGGTCTCTGATGTGTGTTGGGTGGACACATGGCTCGAGATTGAGGCGCTACAAGTCAACGACCTCGACCTCATACACATCATGTAGGTGGTAGGTGTGAAGGTTATATCATCGTTGACTTTACTTTCAGAAATATGTTTCGACTCTGATGTGTGTTGGGTGTCTGATGTGAGATCGAGGTGGCAACTACGATGAGGCTTCTCGAGCACACGATGGCTCAGAACTCCACGATGAAAGTTCTCGAGCCCACGCTGGCTCAGGACTCCCAGATAACCACCTAGACCTCATACTCGTAATGTAGGTGGTAGACGTGGAGGTTATATCGTCGTTGACTTTACATAAAAAAATAGGTTTTGACTCTGATGTGTGTGGTGTCAGGTGTGAGATCGAGGTGGCAACCACGATGAGGCTTCTCGAGCTCATGACTCCCTGATGAGGCTTCTCCCACACACAATGGCTCCTGTGAAAGGAGCTATAATTTCCGCTATCGACCATGGAATAAATAACCACTAGTTTTGCTTTATACTTGTTGTGGAAGACCCAAACATGTCGGAACATGAAACGCCCTCGTGTTTGGGTTCATAACACCATCCGTAGCCGCACACAGCTCGGTGAATTTCTCCGACTCCTCCAGGAACTGCGTCTGGCTTCTCCGTAAAACGGATACCGATTCTGCCATCCACCATGGAAATAACCACTAGTTCTGCTTTATACTTGTTGTGTAAACTCCACATTCGTCGGAACATCAAACTCCATGGTGTCTGGGTTCATAATATTATCCGTAGTCCCACAACAGTGTCTGAATGACGGCCGCTGCCAGCGCTGGTTCTGGCGAAGCAGCAGCAGTTTCATTCAGGACCGGCAAGACGGCGGTGATGAAGGGCGGAGCTTCTCAACGCTGATTCTCAACGCTGATTGGCTGCTGCAACTTTGCGTCACGCGATTTCTCCGCTGGAGTTGGGAGAATTCAACTCACGCGAATTTGCGTCCTTCGCTCTGTTCGCCCCTCGTCAAACGCTCTGTTCGCGCCGCCTCAAACGCGTCTATCGCGCCGCCCCGTGAAAAAATCGCCGATTCGCGGGGCGGCGCGTCTGTGGATTGACTTTGCATGTAATCTGGTCGCGCCGCAAATTCGCGCCGCGTCCGGTGTGAACACGGCATTAGATTCCATGATTTTCTTCAGTTAATGTATCTCAGAACACTAGACATTCATGTTTCATTATAATGTAAGAGTACATGATGCTGTCATCACTTTTTACTGCCTTAGGGGCCGTTCACACCGGAGGCGACTTTTAAAAGCGCAGCCGCTTCAAAAACGCCTTGGCAAAAAACGCGCCAGGGAAAAAAAAAAACAGCCCGGTGCGCCTGTGGAGCGGGCCTGCGTGCGCACCCGGGCGATAAAACTTCAAAATGGATTCAAGTAGACGTCGCGCTCTTGCCCTTGCTGTGTTGTGGGATGAGGAAAAAAACCCCAAAAAGCGAAGGTTTTGGGTTCACGATATTTTAAAAAAAAGGAAAGAGTACGGCGAATACCACCATCTATTCCGAGAATTGTGTCTCGATGACGAGCGCTTTCAACTGTACTTTCGGCTGAGCAGGAGTCAGTTCGAGCGTCTTCTGAGCATGGTGGGGCCAAGCATCGCGAGGCAGGAGACCAACTGGCGGGAGACAATCAGCCCATCGGAAAGACTGAGTATTTGTCTCAGGTGAGTCTCTTCCAATAAATAAAAATATATAGTATATAGATTAGATTAGATTAAACTTGAATGCCATTCCATAAGTACAAGTACTGAGAGAACGAAATGCAGTTAGCATCTAACCAGCAGAGTATTTATATATGTATCGTGGTAATATATAAATAAATAAATACATAAGATATATACAGATGAGGTATATACAGTATGAAATAATATATATGCAGTATGAACAGTATTGATAGTATAACTGTTTGGACCACTACACTATCAACATCAAAGTAAACACTAAGCTACAAAAATGTATGCATTCAGGAGGTATAACTGAACATTGTTTTGTGAATTGCAGATATCTTGCCTCTGGAGACTCCTTCAGAAGCCTGGGATTCAGCTACCGTATCGGCTTTTCAACGGTGGCTGGTATTGTGCAGTCTGTGGTCACAGCCATCTGGGACTGTCTGGTCACTGAATACATGCCAGTACCGACAACCAGCGATTGGAAGGAGATTGCTGAAGGTTTCCATCAACTCTGGGACTTCCCAAATTGCCTCGGCGCAATCGATGGGAAGCATGTCCAGATCCAAGCCCCAGCCAACACAGGATCCCTATTTTACAACTACAAGGGGCACTTCTCTGTTGTGCTCTTGGCTGTGGTGGATGCACACTACCGCTTCCGCATCATTGACGTCGGGGCATACGGGAAGAGCAGCGATGGAGGGACCCTGGCTGCGTCTGCTTTTGGGAAGGCCTTATATTCCCAGACCCTTCCACTCCCCCCAGATGTCCCTCTCCGTGGTGCTGCGGATCAAAGCCCGGTGCCCTATGTGTTTGTGGCAGACGAGGCGTTTCCTCTGCGGAGGGATCTCATGAGGCCCTACCCGGGACAGAGCAACAGTAGAGAGAGGAGGGTGTTCAACTACCGGCTGTCCCGGGCCAGGAGAATGGTCGAATGCACCTTCGGCATTCTTGCCACACAGTGGCGACTGTATCGGAGAGTTTTGGGGGTGTCTCCACAGGTGGCAGAGAAGGTCATCAAAGCCACCTGCATTCTCCACAACTTCCTGCACTGGGAGACGGAGGACCGTGACCTTCCCACCCTCTCCGCTGTGGAGCAGAGAGCTGTCCAGCACCTGGAACGGGTTGGCAGCAACAATGCATCAAGAGAAGCCCAGGGTGTGAGGGAGAACCTCACCTCCTATTTCTCCTCTCCTGCTGGTGCTGTCCATTGGCAAGACAGCATTATGTGAATATTGCTATTGAAAATAATTAAAAAAAATGTACACACAATCTAAATGCATCTTTGAAATACTTGTATTTACATTAACATGAGATACTTTCATATCAATTCATTACAACACTCATATCAATTCATTACAACACTCATATCAATTCATTACAACACTCATATCAATTCATTACAACACTTTTATATCAACAATAATTGATATACTAACAAAAAAGAAACAAACAGCTACAACAAAGGAACATGTCACCACTGCCTCCCTTAATTTCATTTACATTTAAATTTAATTCACATTTAACGAGGTCCAAATTCTGCTTCATGGAGCATTCTCTGGAAGCCCATGCGGACTTCGGACCTTGTGACGTTATCGAGCCTCTGGAATGCAGGTAAAAGGCTCAACAGAAAGTGCTCGTCCTCATTAACGGGCTTGTTTAATGCACCAAGGATGCTCTGCTGGTACTCTGACAAGGTGCTATTTCCCCCAGGTGCAGCAGTGGAGGCCTTGCGGGAATAGGGATGGGGTCTCTTGGGGGTGGGTGTGTGTGTGCGTGGTGTGTGTGTGGGGACTGACTCTGAAGTGTCTTGGACTGCTTCAGAGGTGAGGAGAGGCTGGGTAGAGGGTCCTGGGCTGTGTGTGTCACTCTCCATGATTTCAGGAGACTGCTGCAAGCAAGTAAACACATTCAAAATTACCCATGGTGTAAAGTGTTGTGAATACAACTCCCCACCTGTTAAATCTCTTTACTATGGTGTCAGTTACCTGGGGTAATTGTGCCAGCTCAAGGTCAGATGCCACTGACGGCCAGATGCCACTGACGGCCCCTGTCAGCTCAAGGTCAGATGCCACTGGTATCAGATCAAGAGTTATCTGTTAAAAGACAGTTTGTTTAATAAATAAAACAAAAATGCAGGTAATGTGTGAATTGATTAATGAAGAAGTCCAAGAAATCCCTACTTCTGTATCATCCTCCATGTTTGTGGTGGTGGCCCTCTCCTGTACATGGGGTTCCATGAATGCCATGATCCCCATGTACTTCCATCTACCTTTCTTTCCTCCCTCAGCACCACTTTTTCTGGACCTCTCCTCTCTCCTCTCCTTAATATATTTATCCCTGAAATATTTCCATTTTTTTTTGCACTCACATACTATACACACACACACACACACACACACACACACACACACACACACACACACACACACACACACACACACACTTAATTTCCCTCGGAAAGTATCCATCTATCTAATCTCCTGAACTATCATCTATCTAATCTCCTGAACTATCATCTATCTAATCTCCTGAACTATCATCTATCTAATCTCCTGAACTATCATCTATCTAATCTCCTGAATTTCCCGCAGCACTGTCCCATAGCTAACTAGCCAGCTAGCCTATTTTAAAAATACATAAATAAACGGCATTATACTCACCAGAGAGATTCACCTGGCTGCTCACACAGGTCCATGCATGTGTCCGCCGTATACTATTACAGTAGTTTTTTTATGTTGAATTATAAAGTTCTTCGTAGTTGAAGACCGCTAAAATCAAGCCTTCGTCGGCGGTTGCCATTTTCTTTTGAAATTCCCGCTGTTCATACCACACGGAAACAGGAAGGAAGTGGTAAAGTAATAAAGCCCGCCTCTTGCTTGATCCGATTGGCTGCCTTGGCCGAGTGTGACATTGATGAGCTGTGCAACTCCGCGCAAGGCGTTTAAAAGTTGAGAATATTTCAACTTTTAAGCGCGCCGAAAAAACGCTAGAAAAACGCGTCGCGCGGCATTTAAAAAGCGCGCATGAAAGGCGCGCCGTACCATAGGAAAACAATGGTTTTGGTAGCGACGCGTTTTTGAGAGTCGCGTCTGGTGTGAACGGCCCCTTAAGCTGCATTTCCAACTTTTTTTGTCAAAAAACGACTTTTTAGCCTGGACAGTCCAAGAGCGGATTCTGTTCTAGAATACTTAGATCCCATGCTTCCCTTCAGTTAATGTATCTCAGAACACCAGACATTCATGTTTCATTATAATGTAAGAGTACCTGCTCTCATCACTTTTTACTGCCTTAAGATGCATTTCCACCTTTTATGCTCAGAAAAGAAGTTTTCAGGCTGGGAAGTTGCCAAAAGTGGATTGTATGTGTAAAAACATGTAGGATGCTAACAATCAGTCCATACATCAATGGGCTCCCCCTTGTTCTACTACAGTTGTTATTTTTGAAGAAATATGATTTTGAAGAATTATTATGAATATTTTATGCAAACAATATTCAATAGCGTTACAGTAATAAAGCATAAAATGACAAAAACTATTTGCTACATCAATGGGCTCTCCCTTGTTCTACTACAGTTGTTATTTTGTTTGAAATGTGATTTCTATCAATTACTTTGAATTATTTTTTATATTTTATGCAAACAATATCGTCACAGTAATAAAGCGTAAAATGACAAATCTTTTCCTACATCAATGGGTTCCCCCTTGTTCTACTACATTTGTTATTTTGAAGAAATGTGATTCTATGGATTTCTATTAATTATTTTTTATATTTTATGCAAACAATATTCAATAACGTCACAGTAATAAAGCGTAAAATGACAACAAAATCCTACATATAGAACATTGGTTCTACTACAGTTGTTATATTTGAAGAAATGTGATTTTTAAGAATTAATATGAATTATTAATATTCAATGCAAACAATATTCAATAGCATCACAGTAATAAAGCATGTAGAAACGGAAGGAACTGAGCATGAGGAGTCATCTGACGAAGCAGATGAGGTCAACGTTGGACAGGTGTCGTCATCTGTTGAAGCGGACGAGAGTGATCCTGAGTTGCCATCAGCTTCCACCAGAAAATATTCTTTACGACAAAGAAATCCACCCGAAACACTCACATACAACATATTTGATCAGTCACACCCAGGCACAAGTAAAGGGGGACAAAAACAAGTTTGTAGTTATACGTTTGGTTTGTTAGTTGCAATAGAGTAACATGAGACAAGTGTTCATAATTGTTTCACCTAGAATTTGAATATGGGAAGCTAATACGTCAGAGTACCATGACTGTCAATAATGAGAGTACTAGAGCGCAGACTACTTACAATTCATTGTAAGTAGTCTGTAATACTGGGATATATGTGAAACATACAGTATTGCATGTGTGATGGGTTATGGGGTAGAAAATAAGGTTAAAACCTTTCAGTCCAGGATACATTTGTATCGATTGTTAATTGTTTTGTTTGTTTGCCTGGCATGTGCTTATCGGCAATGAAGGTTTGAATGATTTGAGAGGTTAATGCTTGGCTACAATGATGATGTTGATGTTTTTTTTTTACACAACCTTTGCATGTCTTCACATCTAGCACCTGATTTTAACGTTATTATATTATTTATTATTTCTGCAGCTCGACACGGAGAGGGGTAGATACATATTTATAATAATTTTATCTGCTAATAATCAATTCTAATAAATATTGTATAGCAACTGCATGAAGATGGGGATTTATGGGGATTTTAACCAGAAATGTTTTTTTTTTTTACTTTTCAAACAGTGTGTGCCACAACCCTAACCCAATGACAACCCTAATCTAACCCCAACCCAACCAATGGCAGTCTATATCAAAGGAATAAGATAGAAGCGCCACAATTAACACTCATGTGTACTGGCATGACACGATCATGTACTCAAAATTCCGTGACAATAAGCACTAACTTTTCAAAAGTTATAGACTACAGCTATGGGTAAAACATTCACCAAGGTGTATGCCAACACCTTGATGGTTTTTGATGTGTTCTAAACACTCAGAATAACCATAATACCTCTATAAAGTCAAATCTACTAGTAGTTTGACCTATAAAGGTGGCCATGAAACCCACAAACTGGACATTATGGTTTTAGAGATCAACTCATGCTTTGCTCTACAAAAAAGCTACCACTCAAATCACACTTATGCTGGTTTGGTTAAATCACAACTGTAGAGGTTTCACAGAATATGTACTAGAGTAGACAAGAATATTTTAAACAGGGCACCAAGGTGCTATTCTTAGCTTGGGCCATTAGGTGGTACTCTAGGTATTATAATGGTAAAATATAGCTTGACATAGTTTAAAAATTAGAAAGGCTCAAATACTCCCAGTGGAAGCACAAACTAGTTCCCAGTCAATTATCTTGAAATATTGCTGCTTTCTCCTCAAGGCCGAAGACAGGACGAGGGTGAATAGATAAGTCTGCACCTGCTGATTCATTTAATTAATAGTTGTAACAAGAACATAAGACTTGGTTGTGCGACTCATATTAAGTGTACTGCTCATTTTCATTGGTGGTCGTAACTTCATCCGTCCCTGTTCCCTGTTCCATCAAGGAACGGACACAAGTCTGTGTGAGTCTTTTCCACTGTCACTGTGATACGTGTCTGTGTAAACTGCTCCCCGCTTGCAAGCAATAAAGAATCACTCTTACAACTTGTGTTCCAGAGGACTTTTTTGTCTGTTCATTAGAAAGCTCAAATTACAATTCTCAACTCTTCTGCCGCTGCCCCAGTGACTGAAGAGACAATTTTCCATCACAGTATTTTCTTCAAAAGTGTCTTATAAACATACCAAGCCTATACTGGTTCTTCATCGACAGTCAAACTTGTTAATTGGCTCGTTCGAGATGAGCCAGTTTTGCGCAGAATCGATCGGCGCCGATCGGCGTGCAATGCATGCCGGTTAGATTTGTGTCCGACTTGCTCCGGACTTGCTCTGACGTCATGCACACGTGGTCAACGAGACTCTTTCGAGATCAAGGCGGCCATCGATTTCAGATTCAGCCGCCGCAGTAGCTCTCAAACGACTGCGTGGCCCAGTGCATGATGGGAAACGCCTGGCTGTCGCCACATCAGAGAGCTGATTGGCTCTTAGATCTGACAGCAAACACCACGTGTTGTAGAAAATCCTTATTTTATGTGTAGTTGTACACTTAACGCTCGATTGTTGACTATTAGTCTCATGTTTGATCGAAAAACACATCTTGTGTGGTTGATAATACAAAATCGTATTTATACAACACATATCTAAACCAGTAGTAATGTATTTCACAGGCAGACATAAAAAGAACAAAGGATGCAGCTACACACATTTATACATAAATATATATTTACAAACACATATGATTAAATCCAAACGTGATCTGTCAACTACAAGTAGACAAAAGTTCGGAACTAACAGGAAGTCATTTTTTCTGTGACTTCCTGTGTTTACTTTGAAGGCAGCTGAAAACTGTCCGACTTGATCACAATTTCTTGTCAACACCTCCTGCTGCGGCCGCCTGCTCTCGTCTGGATTCCAGGCAAGGCGCAGCTCTAACGAACGAGCCTAATGTCACAGTTCAGCTTCACACCCTCCTCACTCTGTTTGTCAGTCACTCCCTCCTCATCATCCCTCATTCCCTTCACCTGGTCCTCACGCCCGTCTCACCTGCAGCCCATTCCCTCGTTAGTCCCTCACTATTTAGGTCCCCTCACTTGCACTTGTCCTCTGCCAGATTGTTTTGTGTTTTCGGTTCTCCGTACCAAATGCTCATCCACGGACTGATTTCCTGTTGCCGACCCTGCTTGTCCCTGTTTGACCCGCTATTCCTGACTCCCGGTTAACCTACCTGCCTTCTTGATCCTGACTCAGTTGTACTCTGCTTGCCTGTTTCCGAAGATTCCATTAAAAGGTCAAAGATCCCTGGAGTCACGTGTGTTGCTCTTGGATCTAGATACGAACCTGTTACAGTCAAATGTGCAACCTCACCACAGATATCACTAAATCTGGCTCTTAATAAAGGTTTATTGTGAAATGATTCTGTTAAATTTCAAACCTTTTCATCAACTCTAGACGATTAAATTCTGCCTCCTGACTGCTTAAGTTTGCATTGTTCAAACAACTTCTCTTGCACCAACAGTCACATTTAACTATATCTAAAGCCAGGAGACATGATTTGAGATTGTTACACTCTTTGTATTCAAATGACACACGTTGCTGCACCAACAAGTCCTGCTCTGCCTGGCAGACAAAGGACAAATGGTAAGGAAAATCTGTCATGAGCTATTGGGAGAACAATGCAAGCATGTTGGTCAGAATGTCACGAGAGATGTCACGATGGCTGGAATCTGTGTAAGGAGACAGGCCGTACCCTGCTGGATGTGGCGTGGTGGTGCGAGGCCAACACCCTCCTGACTGTACTTGAGTCCCAGGTATCATTGCAGATATAATGAAGTCCCACACTGCTCCTGAGTTGTGATAGTGTAAGTTGTGAATTGATTTTAGTGAACCACGAGGGAACCCAAACAAGTTTCAAAGTGCTCAGACTGGAGATAATAACTGAAACCCTGTTTAGCTATAGGTATTAAATGGAACTTTAAGCTAGCAGAATATTGACAGGACACTATCACTTTATATTTCTTCCTAAGAGTCCTGGACAGTGGGAGGATAAATTGGCTACGGGAGATCAACTGCCTTGGCCAGATAAAGGCCATCTTTTGGCATTGCCCTCCCTTTTCCTCATCAGCTCAAACTCAGCTCTCCTCAAATGGAAGACGACATGAATGATTACATTCATAATATTCCACAATGATCATTCATGCCCGTCCTGTGACGTAATCCACTCAAATCGCTGTTGTGCCAGCAAGCGCTGTGAGACTTTACCCGATCAGAACTCTGCCAGGCTGGTATTCCCCTGCCCCAACCCTCCTCACCACTATGCACTCTCTTCGGTGGCCTACGTGCAGACTGGCAGCGTCTAAGCTTTAGCCTGTCAATTAGATTCTGCCCCAACTCGTCTCCCCACCCCTCACTGAGTTAAAATCACCCCATATTACCCAATTTTCATAGTTTTTACGTGCACAGGCACAATAGCATTTAAAATTCACACACAAACCAATGTTGGTGTATGCGCACACATACACATTGTTGGAGAGCACATTAATGGTAATTGTATGCAGGCTGCGTCACTTAGTCTCCAAGCTTCTTTTTTACCCATTCAAATATCTTCTGAAACAGTGCAGCTAACCTTGACTATTCAGCATGTACCTCTTCTCTTTTGAAATAGTTCTCACCAGGTTTTCTTTCAATTTAGGAGCAATGTTTAAAAATAATCAAAATATTATCTGCTGTATTATAATTTAATTTACAAGTTCTACAACCCAGTTTGCCCTTAGCCTTACATTTTAGTATGGATAGGACAGGTCTTACCTGGCATTTACTATTTTACTAATTGTGTGATTATAGGCTTGATTATTGTTACGTTTGACCACAGGTTTGTGACCCCGAGGTTAAGCACTTTATGAGTACAGATTAAAGTGCATCTGGTATTTAGCATTGTGACTATCATGTCAGGTTTTTTGGTCTGTTCTGTCTGTTTACTTTGGATTCTTTTGAGTTTGTCTTGTGTGGATGTTGAAAGGTAGCAGTATTTGTTGCCTTTGTTATGGTTGCAAACCCATTAGTTTAAGCTTTGTAAAGCATGTATTTTGGATGAGGATAGCTGCTTTAGTTTGTAGGAGCCATTCAACCTCTTTGTAGGCTGAAGTGGTTGATCTCAACAGGACACTGACCAGTATATTTATGAATAATTTCTGTCATATTCATTGAATGTGCTGTAACTACACTATTCATTCTGGCCACATGACATCTATTGCTTCTGTCCATCCGGGGAGAGGGATCCTCCTCTGTTGCTCTCCCTCAGGTTTCTTCCCTTTTTTCCCTGTGAAAGGGTTTTTACTATCTCTTTAGGGGAGTTTTTCCTGATCCGATGTGAGGTCCCGGGACAGGGATGTTATGTGTACAGATTGTAAAGCCCTCCGAGGCAAACTTGTATTTGTGATGTTGGGCTATATAAAATAAACTGAATTGAATTTCTTGTTTTCACTAAGTGTGGAAGTGTGATTAACTCTCAGTCAAAAAGCTACAGATCTCATCTGTAGAGCCATACATCTACAGAAGTCTGGAGGGACTGTCATTTTGTAGGGCCTCTTTTTATTAAAGGAAAACAAAATTGTGATGCGGACTGCACGGTGGTGTGGTGACTAGCACTGTCACCTCACAGCAAGAAGGGCCAGGGTTCGGTTCCTGGTGTGGGCAGTCCAGTCCCTCTGTGTGGAGTATATGTTCTTCCTGTGTCAGTGTGGGCTTCCTCCCACAATCCAAAGCTCAAGTTAATTGGATTCTAAATTGCCTGTAGGTGTGAATGTGAGCATGAATGGTTGTCTATGTGCCCTGCGAAGACTTGCGACCTGTTCAGGGTATACCCTGCCTTTGCCCAATGTCAGCAGGACTTGTCCATGTACCTGCGCCCCTGAATAGGATAAGAGGTTCCGATAATGGAATAATTGGGATGGGAGGCCTTGTGTAGCTCATCCGTTTTGCCAAATGCATCGTGGGGAACCTTTTTTTTTTTTTTTTTACTCACTAAAAAGTGAGTTAAAAAAAATACATGTTAAGTTGTTGAAAACTAAATAAAAATGTAGTTTTCAACAACATAACATATTTTCAGACAGTGACATTCTTGTCAATTTGGAGTTGTATGTCTTGGTACACATGATATTCAGGTACAGTGTACAACACACAGAAAGAACAACAAACATCAAATGGTGCTCACTCCAAGAAAAAAGAGAACAAAAGAGGGTAAATAAGGATAATAATAATGAATAGATTGCATACATAAATAAATACAAATTATATAAAATAATTTAAATAGGATGAAGAACTAATTGTCCACTCCTGAGTGTACGTGCTATATATTCTTTTCAGAGAGGATTGTGTATGGTGTATGTGTATGTGTGTTTAGAGCGAGTGTCATTGCACATACTGTGACAACGAAATGTAGTTTGCATCTATCCAGAGTGCAAAAGAAGCAGTTAAGGTGCAGTGTAATGTCATGGATAATATGAAGACGACAGTATAGACAGTATAAACAGATATATATATATATATATATATATATATATATATATATATATAATCTCAATAAATGGAGGTGTCTGTTGATTGGTGGTGGTGATGGGGGTTTGTCACTGTGGTGCAGAGTTAAGGGTGTTGACAGCCGAGTGAAAGAAACTGTTCCTGAGCCTGCTGGTTCTGGAACAGAGGTTTCTATAGCGCCTCGCAGAGGGGAGGAGGGTAATACCAGACTATGATGCAGTTAGTAAGGATGCTCTCGATGGTGCAGTGGTAGAAGTTCACCAGGATCAGAGGAGACATGTGGATCTTCTTCAGTCTCCTCCGGAAGAAGAGACGCTGGTGTGCCTTCTTGAGTTGAATTCTCCCAACTCCAGCGGAGAATTCGCGTGACGCAAAGTTGCGGCAGCCAATCAGCGTTGAGAATCAGCGTTGAGAAGCTCCGCCCATCATCACCGCCGTCTTGCCGGTCCCGAATGAAACTGCTGCTGCTTCGCCAGAACCAGCGCTGGCAGCGGCCGTCATTCAGACACTGTTGTGGGACTACGGATAATATTATGAACACACACGAAAAGCCTAAAAGAGCGCTGTGCAATAAATAAGCATGAAGAAACATCAACGCTGGTCTGTTGTGGTCATCGTGCTTCGGGAAACTGAACTTGGGAACGGAGAAGCGCTACAGCGGTCTTTACTATAATTTATAATTATTTAAAATTAAAATAAAAAATTTAATATATTTTTTTAATAACTTTTTTTTAATATTTTTTTTTAATGTTATAATAATTATAATACTCGGCGGGCCGTATATTAATACTCGGCGGGCCGTATCCGGCCCGCGGGCCGTAGTTTGCCCACCTCTGGTCTAGGAGGTGAGATTGCCTAACCTAACATACTGATGTTAGGTTAGGCAATCTCACCTCCTAGACCCTCACCCTGAACACCTAAAACTAGGTGAGCTTGGCATCGACACCTCCCTCTGCAGCTAGATACTGGATTTCCCAACCAACAGACACTGGTCGATGTCTATAGACCAGTGTAGTAGATGAAAAACATGCAACAAAATTGATTGACAAACCGTTTCTAACTTGAGAACACATATTGAAGAAAAGAAAACAGATAATGTTGTTAACGTCCTGTTGCTCCGAGAGTGCCTGTTATATTGTTCTGATAACATTACTTTAAAATAAAAGCGTGCAATACACTAGTTTTTCATTCAATATTGAATTTTACGCATAATGCAATTAATCGCTGTTAATCACAGAAAAATCTTGCGATTAATCAGTTACATTTTTCCAACTTTGCCCAGCACTAATAAATACACTTCACACACAAGTGAGTTGTATTTTCTCTTTTAACTCACTAGTTTAAGGTCACATGTTTAACTTAATGTGTATATTTTTATTTTATTTTAGAGAGCGACAGGGAAAGTTGCGATCAGCGGGTTGAAGAATGTCATGGTCTACTGCGTCAAATGCTACACTTAGGTAGAGAGTAACCATAACTGAGACTTTACCTGCATCAACTAAGTCTCAGATCACTGATTATTTTTGTGATTGCAGTATCTGTACTATGGTTAGCTCTGAAACCGGTCAATATTTCTAGTATTGTTTTTATTTAAAAGTTATTTATCTGAAGGAAAACAACTTTCTCAAGTATCTTGGACAGGTTTGATATGGGCCTATAATTACTAAAGTTTGCATAGTCTAAATTAGACTTCTTCAGTATACTCTTCTTTTTTTTTAGGCCCTATACCCCTAGGTATAATCATAGGGCCTGAAATGAAGACAGGTTTTTGAGAGTTTTTTCGGATTGCTGCATGGTGACGTCATTTGTGCCAACATGGAAATTGTGGACATGAGGGCTACCCCCTAACCCTAAACCAAGGAATCTACTGGATGACATCTACAATTTCAGCACCTTGTAGACAATAGGTGACTGCAGATTTAAATTGTATGTGTTTTGCGACGAAATCCCCGACTATGAGAGATGTAGTCTGCCATGCTGGCTTGCAATGAGAAGATGTGGTCACAGTCCATGGAGTGGCTGGTCCGCCAGCGGGCGCTGTACAAGTTAGGGTTAGAGGCCGGAGGGATTGACCATGCAGCCAGGCTGCGCCACTGGAGCAGGGTGACCTAGTGCGCTTGGAGTCAATGGCTGCACGGAGAAGGTGGAATGGCAATCATGTATCAGCGGGGGGAAATGTATCACTTGTCAGTGACTTGCGTCCTCGAGTGGGAAGGGCAGTTTGGTTTAGAGACCGCTTTCAATAACACATGATTTGTCACAATCTTGACAGTGCTGATTAGACTAAACCTAAAACTTAAAATTGTTTCAGAAGAGCAATAGAGAAGCAGACATCTTGAATGTATTCATTCACTTATTTGACATCACCTCCTGACTGACACTACCTATCATCTTTACATTTCTGCAGTTAGGACCAGTGGCCTAATAAGGGACCAGCAGTGACGTGGCATCTGTGCAGCAGGCTTTACAAGGCCACCCACTGCTCCTCAATACCACCCACAGCCCCTCAATGTCCAGCTCTGACACATGTACAATAGGTAAGACATCTGTTTCCACTATGCGTAAGGTCACCACACTAATGGCTCTGGCAAAATCTCCAAAAAGCATCAAGCCTTTCTTGAGATGTTGAAAAAGAAAGGAAGAAGAATGAAGCAACTATAGATGCACTGGTGCAGCACATCAAAAGGAGCAGTATACCAAGCCTGCGTGAGACATTTTGGGTTAAGCATTTTGCCCAAGGACACATCAACATGTACGTGCGGAGCTGGTGATTGAACCGCTGATAAAAAATTGTCCCTGCTCTACCACTGAGCAACAAATGTAGCTCCCTGTGCTGTCGTTGTATTGTTGTTGTTGCCAGTCTGTTTTACATTTTGTTTGTGTTCCAGCAGTAATGAAGAACCTTACGGTAAATGGCACATCCTCAAAGTACCTGTTTCTCAACCAAATCCATAGACCTTTCAACGTGGAGGCCGCGGGGGGTGGGGGGCTGTCTGGGAGCCCTACAGACATGAGGCGGGACGCTTGTCATGAGCTCCCATACACATGCCCAGGGTGTGTGAGTCTTTGATGTCTATTTGAGCAGCAGTGCAGCAGTGCTGTGGAGGCACACATGGCACACTGATGGTGAGGTGTGCGAGGAGTTGCATGAGATTTGTCAAGGAAGAGGCCTTCTTTCTCTTTTTTTCAGTCCTCTTACTTCATCCAACCATACACTCTCCGCCCTCTCTATTGTCTCTTTTTTTCCCACGGTTCATTCAATCTCAAGCTTTCTCTGACATCATCAACATCACTAAAACATCTACACTTGCTTGTGTGCAATACATTACTTATCCTGTGATAATAAGCAGATAGTAAATGTGTGGTAATTTATTAGTAGTAGGTCACTAAACTAACAGCATTGAATGAAGATCCTCAGTGCTACTCATTTTAACTTTATGCTTCTATAGTCTATTGCAATGATACATGTATTTGAATAGATGGTGTGAAACTATCTCATCTAAATCCAATGGAAGCACATATGCATAGAAAACATATTGTGATGAATGAATGTCTTAACCTTTTTTAGCCCCGCGGGCGGCCATTATCGGACGAGGAAATAAAAATAAGTCAAGTGACGTTTCCTAAAGTATCTCCGGAACCACAACGTTGATTAACTTCATTTAAATTGCTGAAATACAGTAAAGCCTTGTGGGAAGAGTTATAGATGAACAGAAACAATTTAACTTACCGTTAAGTTTATGTAATTACATAAACCCCGTAGCCTCGATGTCATTCCCGGGCAGCGGCCGTAACGTTTCACTAGATCGTTAATAAGGACACAAAGTCGGATTTCAATAAAAGACACCTTCGTAACCCTACGAGCTTGTAGGAATCTAACAAAGTATGATAAATCCTTGTGTGTAGTATATTAGTACCTGTAAGAAGATCCAAATGCGGCCGGACAGTTTTTTCCCCCCTACTCTCCTTCAACTTTTTCCACTTGCAGGCTTCCGTGATCGGGGGAGGTTTCGCGTCACACGTCTTAACTCTTTGGAATCTGCGAGCGCGGATCCGCGCTATACGATACCGCCGTTTTGAAAATATTCACTCCGTCACGATAATTCTCCACAGAAATATGGTTCAACGTCTCCAAGATTCAGTAGAACTTCCACTTCCGCTGCCTTCTGTCCGCAAGATCGTATGAGATTCACACAGCAAGATATGAGCATTCTACACACCAATGCGTACACAGCTTCACTGGGCGTGAGAGAAAAAGAGAGCAGGGACGCTGAGCGAAGCTATACTGGTAAGTATGGAGGACAGAAAATGACTTAAGTATAAATAAATAAATGCAGGAATAAATAAATAAATGCTTAAGTAAATGTATAAATAAATACAGGAATAAATAAAGAAATGCTTAAATAAATATAAGTTGATACCTAAACAGGACATCATTAACTAAATCTATTCCTACATTTCTGTGTCCTTATATGCAAATGAGCTGGGGCGGTCCAAACCTCATTGTTAAACAGGATTGGTCAAGTAGGGGAGCAAGACAGAAGCAACCGATCCCTAGCACATGGCCCCTGTAGACGAAGTCAAAAAGCTGTCTAGGCTAGGGTGACCATATCCATAACACCAAAAAGGAGGACACGATGCGGTATTTTGTGAGGCTGTGAATAATTGCATAGGAGGGGTGCAGTTTGATTTAAGTGTGAAGAGAGGGGATACGAGTCCTTTTTACTGTAATTGATCTCCTTGGAGCATAACCTGCTTTATCAATTAATTAATATGTGTATATATATATTTTTTTTTATTTTTTTTTTTATATGTAATATATTATTAATATGTAATTATGAATTGTAATTAACAATTAATTAATATGTATTTTTATATAATTGCAATCAATTCGGTAAAAACTAAGACACCACTGTAGTTCAAAGTAAAAGTTCAATTAAAATCTTAAGTTATGAATCTTAACCTTTCCCTCCGTCAAACTGATGTAACGTTACTGTGAATAAATAATAAAGATTGCTCGTTAGACCCTCAAAACAGAATTATATCTCATGTTTAACCGCTACGGAGAAATCGGAGCCAGCGGATCATTTAAAAAAGTTCAGGCTGCTCTCAGCGGGCAGTAGAGCGCTGACCGCCCGGTGCCAGTGGGACTCACCTGTCCCACGAGCAGTACCTCAACTCGTCGGTATCTTTTTAAGTAGGCTGATTCTTGACTAACCGAGCACAGATTTGATGCTTAAACAACTAACTTCTCGCCTGAAAACATCCTAAAATTACATGTTGTGACTCAACAACAGTAGTATTCAGAGAACGTCAACTTTCAGTTATGAGTTTTCTCATTAAGTACAGAGAAGAATGCGTATTGAGAAACGGCCGCTGTATACATCTTAACGCTGATTGGCCAAGACTCGACACAAAGATGTTCTTCTATTTGCGAAGATCACAACATCAGATTTTCTCCGCGTCTCACTCCAATCTCAGAAACGCTGGCCCAGTTCATATATTTTGATTTCATAACAGCGAATTTCGCCGAAAGGTGACAAGTTTGCAGGTATGCAAAAAGGAGGACAAATACGCCCGGACAGGGCATTGAAAATCCGGACTGTCCGGCCTAAATCCGGACGTCTGGTCACCCTAACCCGGCGGCCGCTGGCAGACCTGCTGCGGGATGTGGCTGAGCAGCTTGAATCGTCTTCTAAAGATCGCAATTGATTTGAAATGGCTTGTAATAACAATGCCATGTTGCCAAGTGCTAACGACGACTTCTGCTAACGGTTAACTGAGCTTGCCAACTTCAACAACATGTGCAAGGCAGAAGTAGTAGAGCATAACATACCAGGTGCGATCACACTCCTGTGACCAATCATGCTTTAGACCAGTGATTCTCAACTGGTGGGACCCGTTTTCAGTGGGTCGCAGGCCTTTGCCTGAAAAATCATCTAAATTGCCTGTAGGTGTGAATCATCCTGTGGTTTTATTTTGAAAGGACTTTTTATGCAGCGGAGTGTCATTATTTTGCCGGCTCTGGTTTCAACTGGTTTTGTCCCTCCATGTTTGTTTTCAGCAGCGTGGGCCAGGTTGGGTCAAACCATCCTGATATGAGGGAGACTCTGGGTTTTTAGGATAATTAAATTAAACAGCCTACTGAATATAACATTGACAACTGATGGCGCTGCCTGCATGACAGGAAAAAACTCTGGGGTTGGGAGGAGAATCGAGTGCTGCTTAATTTTCTGTAAAGCACAATGTTTTTCAGTATTTACCTACTGATGAGGTAATCACAAGAAAAGTTAATGTTGTATATATGAATACTTTTGAATTCCACTTTTGTTTAATTTATTTTGAGTTAGTGGAAAAGCTGCTCCTCAACACAGTGACTCCACAGTAAAGTGTTTGTCATAGATTCGGTGAGTGTGTGTTCTCAGTTAAAGTTAGGTCATTTCAGTCTTTTTGAAACTACTTTTTAGTTTTTGGACTGTTTGTGCATGAAAGCTGTTGAGTCTGTTTAAAAATAGCTGAAGATTCTGAATTGTTATATATGTTGTAATACCTCGTGTCCTGAAGATGCAGTTTTAGTTTTTTTATTAAAATGCAGCTAATTGAGTGTAAAAGGGAATAGTTCCCTCTCGTCACCAGCTGCCACCAGCTGCTCGTTTTGGTTATTAAACTTGTTTTTGTGTTAGCATACATATTCTGTACTATCTCAGGTTCAAACTGCACCATCTTTTCATTAAATACATTGGAGAAGTTGAGAATGTTCCTCGATTTGGGTCGCGGCTTGTCATTCAGGGATGATAGTGGGTCCCGGAGCCAGACCAGTTGAGAACCACTGCTTTAGACAGAGGTTCGGACCGCCCCAGCTCATTTGCATATAAGGACACATAAATACAGGCATAAATAAATGAAGAAATACGTGTGGACATGTAACCTCTGGGAGATGTGTCCTGATCAAATGACTCTCCTGGAGCTGGGCAGTATTGTGGCAACAGCAGGTTTATTATGTCTCTGCATTCATGACAGAAAAGGACACATATAACGGTCAGCTCCTGTGGACATTTTTACAATTAGTTAACACATCTTCTCCACAGACGTTCATAGACACGTTACCTTCAAGGGATCCTCCGTTACTCTGAGGATTTCCCAGAGTCCTTTACGTCTTATATTAAGCACAGGTACATATTTGCAACAGCAGGTGGCATAGGTTTCCCATTTTAGCTGGATTTAACATGAACCTATTCAACTATGTTACAGACACATAAATACAGGCATAAATAAATGAAGAAATACAGAAGTGAAGAAATAGATTAATTTAATGATGTCCTGTTTAGTTATAACTTTTTTTTCTTATAGCAATTTTTGATGTAAAACACATGGGTATCTATCATATGCAGGTGCCTTTAAAAGGTGAATTTAAGAAATTATGTAAAATCGAGAAAATGACCCCCGACTCCAGAGGGTTAAGCAGAAATGTATGCAAAGAATAATACCCAGCATGCCCCAATCCAAGCATTTTTAGGCATAAAGGTTAGAACTTTTCAATTTTTTAACCAAATGACGTTTTTTGTCTAAACTCCTTGGGTAACTCCCCAAGGCTTTATTTTATTGTGATTTACATGTGACTGACTCTGTATGTTGTTGTTTAGGCCTTGAACCATGGAGTTGGAAAAACTCAGGACCGGCTTGAAAGGGCATTTTTGGGATCCAAATCAATCCAGAATATATTAGGAAGAAATATTTACCTTCAGAGGTTAAAAGTAGCTGATAATATTAGGTTTCTTATACATTTCCTTGGGATATACAAGCTAAAGAATCCAGTTCCCTGGTTGCAAAGACATTTAACGACATTCCCTCTCACCCAGCCGTTAATTTCTTACCGCTGTGCTTCCCTCACTCACCTCTGTTGTCCTGCTGTGGGGTCACCCTCTTGAACCTGTAGTGTTTTTTTTAAGCTTAGTTGGTCAAATTTAGACTTGCACAGTGTAAAAGAAAGAAATTGTTTGTGTACAGTACAATGCACAAGAAATATGATAATTAATAAGGGATATTATTACGAAGGATATGTAATTGTATACATATAACTGTTTTTATTACTGTATAATGATTGTGTGAATGGATGTTCGACAATGTTGAATGTTGCTCAGAGCCAGTGAACTGTCACTTTAAGGAATTATAGTTATCTTGTTCGCCTGAGGTGGCGGAGCTGAACATTGACTTTTACTTCCTCTTCTTCAGAAAGGGTTGATTCAAAAGAAGAAGAATAGCGTCGCCCCTGAAGCTGCAGGCCAATGAACAAGTAGAGATTGCCATAGGTGTTAAAATAGGACTTTTTAACCAATGGAAGGGCTCTAAACTCCGCGACTGGGAAATAGAAACTAACATGCATGTGGCGAAAGCGGTCTCTTTTTTTCTGCTGCGCGAGCCACTCAGACATGTTGTCTGGAGTTCGCCGTGGATCATAAGAGCTCGATCGAAGCATAAGCTGTCTGTCTATCATTTTTTATTATAACTCTTTTGGACTCTGGACCTTATTCCCCACACCACCTCCCAGGATTTTTGAGTACATTTTTTTCAAACCCCATCCATGAAAGGGTCCACAGTGGGATTATTTTCCTCTCCCACAATATGATGCTGTAGATTAAATCACCACAGATGGACGCACCGCCCATGTGGAGTGAAGAAGGTGGGAACACACACACAGTGTACTGACGTTTCTTACTGTCTCCTTGAGCCTCCCCGACCAATTGTATGGCTGAGAGGACAGCAGAGGAGGTGAAGGATATGGAGCACATGAAGTCAAACATAGTCCAATTAGTTTTCGTGGAAATTATACTGGCTTCCTAAAGAGCCAAGCTGAGAGGTCCAGACCAGTAGAGCCAGATGAGAATTTATGGTGACATTTTTCATAAGCTTTTTAAGTTTGTTGTTGTATGACAACAAGGGTATGCATCTTATTTTCTCTTACAGGGAGCAGATGATGCCTCACCCTGGTCAATGTGCGAGCTGGACAGCCTTTTGCACCACTTTCACTTGCTTAAAATCAAGAACCCTGGTCCGGTACTGGGCGGAATGAGCATACTTATAAACGCAGTGTTACAACTCCTTCATAGTGTCATATTGCTTTTTGGAGAATTATGATGATAAATTCATAGTAGATGCAAAAGTATACTGTAGTGTTTTTTAAGCTTAGTTTGTCACAATTGGACTTGTACAGTGTGAGGTTTATTGTGTACATTACAAATGCATGAAATATGATAATTCATAAGGGATATTATTATGAAGAATGTAATTGTATGAATATGAGGGTCACTGTGTTTTTTATCACTGTATAATGATTCAGATGTGAAAGGATTTTAAAATAGATTTGAAACAAGATGAATGATTGTAGTATTGCTGAGGGTCACACTGTACTGAGTGCAGAGGTCATTTACACACAGGCCGTGGTTGGGGGTTTTACAAGGGAGCATTTGGTTTTAAGAACAAAGGGGACTGGACCACCTGTGGTCTGGGGATCACCCCACTGTTCTTATCAGGCACAGTGGGGGGATTCGATTTGCATTGCAGCCAGCAAGCAGAGGCTCGTTGGTCTTTGGGAGGATGAATGTAACCTGTAGTAAGATTCACATCAGCTGTAACAGATAGAACTGAATAACAATTCCTCAGGTAAAATATGTTGTTAGTAAACACAGGAGGGAGGAGTGAGGACTTCAGGTACCGGAAAACAGGAATGTTATGGAGCCATCTTCAAACCCTGCGCCAAAGAGAGACTCCGCCCCTGTGGGACTTTTAGCCAATCGCATGCCGTAGAACTAACCAATGAGTGGCCTTAAGCTCTGTGAATGAGACCTATAACTAACAGATGCGCAAGAAGAGCGGCCTCTTTTGATCCCCACGTGACTGGACAAGACCTGCGGTCTGGAGTTCGTTGAGGAAGGAGGGGCCCCGATCGGGTTTGCATAAGCTGTCTGTCTATCACTTTTTATTAAATATTCTTTTATCATAACTTCTTTGGACCCTGGACCTTATTCCCTGCATCCCCTCCCAGAATTTAAACCCAACAATACTTAGGTACAATATATTATGTTGAACATAATATATATGGATGGATCACAGCCAACCCAGTTATTTTCAACCCAACTCCTTTCCTTCTAATACAGCGTTAGTATACCTACACAAATAAATGTGCTGTAGATATCCCACAAAATAAATGTGTATGTAATTATGAACCAGGAAGTATGAAGACCACAAAACGTTCACAGCGCTGGCCAGAGGGTAGGTGGATGGGTTAATCACAGAACCAGTAACTTGCCCAGGAGACTGTTGTACGAAGTGCAACGCTGACTTAATATAATGTTGGGCACCAGTGTAACTATCCCTGGGAGTCTCGGGCAGGCACAAAGAGGGCAACACGCTTGATTTTATTCTTAATGCTCTTTATTTATATCGCTCTGTCTGAACGCACTCTGCTTGTCCTTCCAGCTGCTACGGCTGTCTCTGCTCCGTCAACTCCGCTTCCCGCTCTCCTGTTCCACAGCCGCTACTACTGCTTATATCGGGGAGAGAAACGAACACAGATTGCCCCCAGCTGAGGCTGATTACACCTCATGACCACACCTGTACCCTGAACCACTCCCTCGCTCCGTTCCCTCTGCAGCTGAGCGCAACCTCACACCACCACAAGTAGGGTTGCATAGTCCGGACAGTAGCTGCTGGTAGCCAGCCTCAGGCAGACCAAATGGTCATCAGTCATGGTGGAATGGTGTTTGGACTTAATATTTTTACCCTGAACCGCTCCGTTCCCTCCGCAGCTGAGCACAACCTCACACCGCCACAAGTAGGGTTGCATAGTCCGGACAGTAGCTGCTGGTAGCCAGCCTCAGGCAGACCAAATGGTCGAATGGTGTTTGGGCTTAATATTTTTCATGTGGGAAAAGGCTGACTCACATAAATAAACTCTGACAGACACTTGTCAAGCTGCTCTGTCAAGTTGCAAAGTTGGTTTTGGAAGTTCCTCAAATCATGGCGCTGCAGCTTTGAGGACAGATATTGCATTTTCCGTTTGAAAGCATAATTGAGCTGATCATATCAACCACGGTTTTGTATTTCCCTTGCAGCTCTAAATTAAGTTCATTCAACAGATCGGTTAAAAATGCCAAGTCTAGCAGCCACTGATCGGCATTTAGTTGGTTGTATTCTGCATGTTTAACAACATGGAGAAACTACTTTATCTCCGGACAGAGCTCTACTAAGTCATCTCACATGAGTGTGTAGAACAGCCGTCTTTGAAGAGCTCTTGCTCGAATAGGCAATTTTCGTTGCCACATCCATGATCTCTTTCCTGTTTAGCATTGTAGCGCATAATGCTTGTTGGTGTATTATGCAGTGGTAATTAAGGAAGTCGGGGAAAACATCATTCTCCCTGCACTTAACAATAAATCTGTTCAAGCGACCGGCCATTGCAGGCACAGCGTCCGTGGTGATTGACATTAATTTGCTCACCAGTACAGTAACGAAGTAGAAATACTTCATTACTGTAGTAGTAACTGTAAGTAGTTTTTTTGGATATCTGTACTCTACTTTACTATTTATATTTCTGTTGACTTTTACTTTTACTTCACTACATTTTGCAAAGAAAACCGATAATTTTACTCCGATACATTTCCCCCTGAAACCTTCGTTAATCAAATTTATCTTTAGAAAAAGAAAAAGAAAACATCCGGGACTGTGGTGCAACACAGACTCCACGAAGCAGGTTTTGCGAATCACAATATTATGCATTTGCCCTCCACATCCTCTCGTCCAGCGCTCCCAAACCTTTATTGCGCCACGGACCAGTTACGTGAAGACAATATTCTCACGGACCGGGTCCCATCTTGGGGAGACGACACCTGACGTGTGTTCGTTATGTCCAGTCTACTCCTTAACTTAAACCTTATTGTCCAGTCTACTGCTTAACTTATAATAATAATAATAATAATAATAATAATACATTTAATTTATATAGCGCTTTTCCAGATGCTCAAAGACGCTTGACAGAGACAAAACAAAACAAAAATATAGAAAGACAATGAAGCAAACAAAACAAACAATCCCAAAAAAAATAAAAATAAGAAAACTGGAGAAGCTGCAACGGAATTAGTCCTGCAGTGGAGGGTAGTGAGCAGGGGTTAGCAGGTGAAGGGTATGGAGCAGGGGTTAGCAGGTGAAGGCGAGTTTGAAGAGGTGTGTTTTGAGGGCTTGCTTAAATGACGATAGGGTGGGAGCCTGACGAATGTGGATGGGGAGGGCGTTCCAGAGGGGAGGTGCAGCAGCTGAAAAGGCCCTGTCACCCCAGGTCCGACGCTTGGTCTTGATGGTCTTCAGAGTGTTCAAATTGGCGGACCTGAGGCAACGGGTAGGGGCGTGAAGGGGGAGGAAGTCTGAAAGGTAGGGAGGGGCCAGATTGTTTAGGGCTTTGTAAGTGGTGAGTAAGATTTTAAAGTCAATCCTGTATTTGACCGGGAGCCAGTGGAGGTTGCGTAGGACTGGGGTGATGTGGTCATAGCGACGGGTGGAGGTGAGCAGTCGAGCGGCAGAGTTCTGAACATATTGAAGTTTGTTGATGATTTTGTTGGGGGAGCCGTAGAGGATGCAGTTGCAATAATCAAGTCTAGATGTTATGAGGGCATGTATGAGAATTTCAGTGGTGGCAGAGGACAAGGAGGGCTGGAGGCGAGCAATGTTCCTGAGGTGAAAGAAGGCAGTTTTGGTGATGTGGTTGGCGTGGGGTAGGAAAGAGAGGGTGGGGTCGAGAATGATGCCAAGGTTGCGGACCTGGGTGGAGGGGGTGACGATGGAGCCATCAATGTTCAGAGAGAAGGTCTGGGCTGAGCGGGTGAGGGAGTTAGGGCCGATGATGAGCATTTCAGATTTATTGCAGTTGAGTTTAAGAAAATTCTGCTGCATCCAGGATTTTATATCAGTGAGACAGGAGGTGAGAGTGGAGTGGGTGACTGAGGTGATGGTCTTAGAGGAGAAATAGAGTTGGTGTCGTCAGCGTAGCAGTGGAAATCAAGACCATGACGACGGATGATTTGTCCAAGGGGAGGATGTAAATGATGAAGAGGAGGGGACCAAGCACGGAACCTTGGGGGACACCGTGGGCCACTGGGGAGGTGGAGGATTTGCAGTTATTTATGGCAATGAATTGATGTCGGTCTGAGAGATATGAGGTGAACCAGGAGAAGGCAGTGCCAGTTATACCAAGGGACTGCTGGAGACGTGAGAGGAGGATGGAGTGGTTGATAGTGTCGAAGGCGGCGCTGAGGTCAAGAAGGATGAGGATGGTGAGGAAGCCAGAGTCCGCAGAGAGAAGTATGTCGTTTGTGATTTTCAGTTGGGCGGTTTCTGTGCTGTGTTTTGAACGGAAGCCGGATTGGAAGGGTTCGTAGAGATTGTTGAGTTTGAGGTGGGACTTAAGTTGTGATGCAACAGCTCTCTCAAGGACTTTGGACAGGTAGGGGAGGTTAGAGATGGGCCGGTAGTTATTGGGGATGTCAGGGTCAAGACCAGGTTTTTTCAGCACAGGGGTGACAGCAGCAAGCTTTAGTGGGGAGGGTATGAGACCAGAGGACATTGAGGAGTTGATGATGTTTATGATGAGAGGGGAGAGTGAGGGGAGGCAGGCCTTGACTAAGGAAGAGGGGAGGGGGTCGAGGGTACAGGTGGAGGTCTTCATGCTGGAGACTATGGAGGAGAGTGATTGAACTGAAGGATGAGTGAGTGGCTTGGAACTACGGGAGGGTCATGTTGAGGGCTGGGGGGTGAGGTAGTGGAGGGGGAGAGGCATCCAGTTGGTTGTGAATTGTAATGATTTTGTCATTAAAGAAGGATAGAAATGAGTTGCATTTGCTGGTGGTGAAGGAGGAGGCGATGGTGTCCATGGGCTTGAGGAGTTTGTTGATGGTGGAGAAAAGCATTTTGGGGTTGTTGGAGCCAGATTGGATGATGGAGGAGTAGTGAGAGGAGCGGGCGGCGTTGAGGGCACCTTTATATTGTTGTTGGTGGAGTTTGAAGGCATCAAGGTGAACCGTGAATCCAGTTTTCTTTGCAAGACGCTCCAGTTGACGGCCCTGCACTTTGAGGTGGCGAAGTTGGTCAGTGTACCAGGGGGCGGAGTGAGTGAAGGAGACGAGTTTGGATATTTTGGGGGCGATGAGGTCAAGACAGGAGGAGAGTGCATCATTATAGTAATTGACCAGGGAAGTGGGGCAGGCAGTCGAAATAGGAGCAGAGGCAGAGACGATGGCAGCCAAGGAGGAGGAGAGCGAGGGGAGGTTGATGGACTTGATGTTCCGGAATGTTATGGTGCGGCTCTGCTTAACATGGGGGGTGGGGATGTCAATGTCCAGGGTGATAGCCAGGTGGTCAGAGATGGTGAGGTCGATGCTGGTTAGATTACTGGTGGCAATGCCGGAGGTGCAGACCAGGTCAAGTGTGTGTCCTTTTTTGTGGGTGGGAAAGTCAACATGTTGGGTGATGTTGAAGTAGTTGAAGATGTCCAGAAGTTCTGTAGAGTTTGTGGAGTCAGGAGAGTCGACGTGTATGTTAAAGTCACCGAGTAGCAAAATGGATGGAGAGATGGCGCAGAGTTGTGTGAGGAATTCAGACATATCAGAGGGGAAAGCAGGGTTAGGTTTTGGGGGGCGGTAAATGACTGCAGTAACTAGGGGTTTGGGACCAGACAGTTTAAAAACAAGGTGTTCAAATGAGGAGGGAGCCGGGATGGTTATTAAACATGTAGTGATGTTTTTGCCAAATTTTTTGGCTATTCCACCACCACGCCCATGGTGGCGTGGCTTGTCCATGTATGAATATCCAGGGGGGGTGGTTTGGTTTAGAGAAAAATAGTCCTGCTGGTTTTGCCATGTTTCAGTTAGAAAAAGAAAGTCCAGATTATTGTCAGTTATGAATTCGTTAAGTAAAAGGCCCTTGTTATTTAGGGATCGGGTGTTAAACAGACCAATTTTTAGACGTGGATGAATTTGGACAGGCTGGGGTGCTTCGGTAAGGGGGCGGAGGCAGGCAACTCGCTCGTGCAGGTTGTTGCGGCGATGACGTGCAGGAGTTACGGCGATACGCTCGGCTGACCAGAGGGAGGGGATGGAATGAGTGGAGCGATCAGGCCGGGAGTAAATCAACTTTCTGCGGGAGGCTCTGTGGATATAACGGGGCCGACAGGAGTCCGTTTTGATGGCTGAGATCAACGGAGGAGCAGAGAAATTGTTGAGTTGGAGGAGCTGCGAGGTGGAATATTGCAGAACCATGGCAGCCAGGGATGAGATGACAAGCCTGAGGTCATTTGTCAATAGCCACAAACTTGACGACCAGAGTTGGAGAAGTGACAGGCACGTCAGGATAGTCCACAGGAGGCAGTTGATTAGAGCACGACAGTTGAAAGGCTGGCTCGTCGGTAGCCACCAGCTAGCGAGAGACCGCCGGGGCCAGTCAGTTAGTTGTCCAGGGAGTAGACGGTAGCAGGAGAAGTGATAGGCACGGCACCGCACGTCAAGATAGTCCACAGCAGGCAGATGATCAGAGCAGGACCGCTGTGAGGTTATCCAGGAAACCCGCCTCAGAACCGTAGTATGTACAGGGAGCCGGCTAGCTCAAAATCAATAGCCACCAACTAGCGAGAGACTGTCAGTTAGTTGTCCAGGGAGTAGACGGTAGCAGTTGTCGAGGGAGTAGACGGTAGCAGTTGTCCAGGGAGTAGACGATAGCAGTTGTCCAGGGAGTAGAGGGTAGCAGTTGTCCAGGGAGTAGACGGTAGCAGGTGCAACAGATAAGCGAACAAATTCAAAACAAAACGGCGCAGTAGAAAACAGAGCAAAATGGCTATGTACATTAAACAAACTTAACTATACTGATAAATAATTAAAAAGAACAAAAAAGTGTATTTAAAATTATGAATAAAGTAGAAAATCAACAAAAACTGTGCCAGACGGAGCGGCGTTAGACTCGCCAGCGTCCCCGTTGCCTAGCGAAATATAACCCACTGCACAAAGACAGGATGTTGAAATGGAAGCAGGTTTTCAGAGCTTTTTTGGCGATCTCAGGATACTCTGCCTTGGTTTTAATCCAGAACACCGACAGAGTTGAGACAGACTTAAGTTTCATTTTTAAGGTAACGGAACCTCTCGACATGTGTCAAGAGGTTCCGTCTGAGGTTACCACAGACGGATGTATCAGGTCATTTTTCAGAATAAAACATCTCTCTGGCCTTGATTTTTTTTAAATTTAAGTTACATTTTTCATTCATTCTTTCTGTGCCGCCCGGTACCAAGGGACCCACGGACCGGTACTGGGCGGAATGAGCATACTTATAAATGCACTGTTACAACTCCTTCATAGTGTCATATTGCTTTTTGGAGAATTATGATGATAAATTCATAGTAGATACAAAAGTATACTTAGGTACAATATATTATGTTGAACATAATTATATATATATATATATATATATATATATATATATATATATATATATATATATATCTCTATATATCACAGCCAACCCAGTTATTTTCAACCCAACTCCTTTCCTTGGTCACGGTGGCCACAGAACTTAAAAGAATAAACTTCATAATTCTCAAAATTCTGACCCTTTGCTTTTTTATTAACACATGTACTTTTACTTTCAATACTTAATACAAAAGTATTTTTTCTGTTATAAAATGTACTTAAGTACAGAAAATATCAGATACTTTAAGACTTTTACTCAAGTAGTATTTTATATATATATATATATATATATATATATATATATATATATATATATATATATATATATATATAGGTGACTTTTACTGGAGTAATTTTCCAGTAAGGTATCTTTACTTTTACTCAACTACGGCTTTTGGGTACTTTATACACCACTGGGTTTTGTCGATAAAGTTTATTTTTGATTTTTTTTTTAATGGCATGCGATCTACCGTTCGATCGCGATCGTCATATTGGACAGAATCTGCCAATACCGCCAAATCCCGTGTCAGACAAAGCGTCAGCACGATATCAACCACATTCCAGCCCAAAAATTAAATATGACTTACTTATGGATGAAACAATATTTCACACTGCCTTGCTTGGTATGTATTGGTGTATCTGCTTGAGCGGAGCCTCTCTGTTGTGGAACCAGAGGCGTACAAGGTCCAGGAAGAAAGTTAGGGCATTTTAGCTCTCAGCTAATACGGTTCACGAGATGTGCACTAAATTAATTACTAAAAATATTTAACTTAATCAAAGTAAAACTTTTGCAAATACTGTTAACACATAGTGCTATTTTATAGTAGACAATTTGGATAATAATTAATATGCATAATTAAAGAGGAAATACGGCTGGGAAGTTCTTGTTTTTTTCTGAATCTTTTTTCTTTTCTTTTTCTTTCCTGTGTTCTATCATCAACCAATATACCAGTAACACATATACTGCTATATGAATCTCTTAACTACTCTTTTTTTTTTGGGGGGGGGGGATATTATACCTTTTGAAATTATTCAAATAGCCCTTGTGGTTGAGGAGATATTCTGTATTTAGTATGGGTATGCAAACCATTCGGAATTTCTGAGAAAAATGGCTGGGGGAATGAAGAGGTTTAAGATGTGTATATAGCAGTATAACTGGTTAAAGGTGATAGATGTTCAAACACATAAATGAAAAAGAAACCCCCAAAAAAACTTTGCTGATAGCTTTAATGCATTAAGTAATGTGTGGGCGCAGACACCACTTATTGAGGCTGTGCCATGAGTCTCCATCTTCTGTATATATTCATGTCCCATTGATGGACATAACAAATTTTGCTTCTTCCCTGGAATCTCTGTGCTTTCTTGCCTCGCAGGTTTCTGGATGTGGTTATACCTTTGCCATGACCCTGCCTCGGCTCTGCCTCCTGCCACGGGCCTGCCTCCTGCCGTGGTCCCTGCCTCCTAAGGTATCTTCCTTTTTTTTCCCTGTTAAAAGGAAATTGGTCTTGCAGTCCTGCATTTCCTATTAGAGAGGATTGACGTACTGTATCTTTCCAGCCAAATCTCTCATCTAGACCTAAAAGTCTGAACAAACAAATTTTGGTCGAGGATTGTTTCTCTTGAAGGGTTCTCCATTTCTCCTAGCGTGTCATCGACTCTGCCCAGTGTGCACTTTGACTCAGGATGTTGTACGCACATGCAATAGGCAGACAGAGCAGCACTTTGTGCAGGACTTGGCACTTTCAAAATAAAAGTGTTTCTCTCACGCATTCCGTTAAGCTTCCTTAATTACCACTGCATAATACACCAACAAGCATTATCCGCTACAATGCTAAACATGAAAGCGATCACGGATGTGGCAACGAAGATCGCCTATTCGAGCAAGAGCTCTTCAAAGACTGCTGTTCCGTGCGCATCTGGAGAAGGACTGCGGCCACTCTGACTTCTTGCTCCACACTGATGTGAGATGGCTTAGTAGAGCTCTGTCCGGAGATTAAGGAGCTTCTCCATGTTGTTAAACATGCAGAATACAACCAACTAAATGACGATCAGTGGCTGCTAGACTTGGCATTTTTAACCGATCTGTTGAATGAGCTTAATTTAGAGCTGCAAGGGAAAGACAAAACTGTGGTTGATAAAAGCTCAGTTAATATCTCAGTTAATGCTTTCAAACGAAAAATGCAACATCTGTCCTCAAAGCTGCAGCCCATGATTTGGGGAACTTCCAAAACCTGGCGTCAGAGCTGGAGACGCAACGGAAGGCATGTGCGCAACTTGACAGAGCAGCTTGACAAGTGCCTGTCGAGTTTATTTATGTGAGTCAGCCTTTTCTCACATGAAACATATTAAGTCCAAACACCGTTCCACCATGACTGATGACCATTTGGTCTGCCTGATGCTGACTACCAGCAGCTACTGTCCGGACTATGCAACCCTGCTGGTTCCATTCATTGAAGTCATTAGAGTAAAATGTAATGACCAAAAAATTACAGAATTGTATTGTGTCATAAGGGTTCATGCAAGGTACGCCAATATTGTAAATATAAAGTATACTCTGTATATTTATACATTACTAATGCTGTGCATATATAAATATACATTATATATATATATATATATTTAGCATTATTAATGTAGGTAGATCTTTTTCACTTGGTCATTTTAAAAGTAGCTTGCGAGCCCAAAAAGTGTGGACACCCCTGATGATCTAAAGCATTGACCATTCACACATACATTTGGGGTTCAATATCTCATCTCCTAATTCATGTCTCTTCAATTGGTGTTTTTGGACTAGTTATATTTTTGTATTTGAGAAAAGAGGACTTTTGTTTTGTATGAGGATTACTTATAATTAGTTGTCATTAAGGGGAGAATATCATAACAATGCAAAGTATGAGATACTCAAACGAAGTGTTGCCAAAGTGTTGTTAGTATCTCTCTCAGGGGATGTTGGTATAAAGCTGCAAGGAAGCAGGTGTTTCCAATCCCCTCAATTTACACATGGGATAAATAATGACTGCCATAAACTTCAATGGGAAAGTCACCTAGCGCCACCATGCTCCTATATCAAAAGGCCCTGGAAAGTAAGAGAGGCTGGTACAAGGAAAAAGTCTTCAAAACAAATTGAAAAAAGGTGCAGCATCTGGTCATGATTATCCCATACAGCAGAGGTGGGCAAACTACGGCCCGCGGGCCGGATACGGCCCGCCGAGTATTAATATACGGCCCGCCGAGTATTATAATTATTATAACATTAAAAAAATATATTAAAAAAAAGTTATTAAAAAAATATATTAAAAAAAAGTTTTTTATTTTAAATAATTATAAGTTATAGTAAAGACCGCTGTAGCGCTTCTCCGTTCCCAAGTTCAGTTTCCCGAAGCACGATGACCACAACAGACCAGCGTTGATGTTTCTTCATGCTTATTTATTGCACAGCGCTCTTTTAGGCTTTCCGTGTGTGCAGCGGCTGTCATTCAGACGCTGTTGTGGGACTACGGATAATATTATGAACCCAGACACCACGGAGTTTGATGTTCCGACGTATGTGGAGTTTACACAACAAGTATAAAGCAGAACTGGTGGTTATTTCCAAGGCGGGTGGCAGAATCGGTATCCGTTTTACGGAGATAAGACCGGCGAAGTCTGGAGGAGTCGGTGAAATTCACCGAGCTGTGTGCGGCTACGGATAATATTATGAACCCAAACACAAGGGCGTTTCATGTTCCGACATGTTTGGGACTTCCACAACAAGTATAAAGCAAAACTAGTGGTTATTTATTCCATAATCGATACCGGAAAAGACAGCTCTTTTTCACGGAGAGACCCGACGGCGATAAGCCACGCCCCCTTTGTCAAACACTCTCCATCCATCTGATACTGGCCCGGCCCGTCTGTCAAATTTTTTAATTCAATGTGGCCCCTGAGCCAAAAAGTTTGCCCACCCCTGCCATACAGGCTTCTTTCACTGAACCAGTATGTTTCCCCTGAGGTTAAGTAGTAGTAAATGCAGTTCCATCCACCCCTGCTCATATATTTAGTTGATGAAACATTATGAAAACACAATCAAATTAATATTTTAGTGCTTGGCAGACTGACATTTTGATATGTTAACATATCAGATTCCTTTATGTCCTTTAGGGTGAAATGAAAACAATTCGTAAAGCATGAATAAATACTTAATTCATCATTTATAAAGCATCGTTCCAACATGAACACTCATTAGTAACTCATTAGTATGCAATTCATAAACACGGTTATAAAGGTTTCATTCTTGATTAATAAGCTTGACTGTGTTTCATGATTGGGTTTTCATACTTTATAAATGATGGATTCCCCATTTGTAAATTAATTATTAAGGACTTATAGATGATTAATAAAATTATTTATAAACTGTTAGTAAATGATACAAAAATTATTTAAATTTCATTTATTCATGCATTTATTTATACATATGATTTAGATATACACTTTATGAACCTGTTTTTAATACTGCAATTCCCGATTAATTCTGGTAGTTATTACTCGTTAGTTAAGTATTAGTTAATTATGTTCTGTGACCTCATCTAAAGTGAGGACTATGCTTTACAAAGCATTAATACATGTCATGATTAATTCAGGTAGTTACTACTCGTTAGTTAAGTATTAATTAAGTATGTTCTGTGACCTCATCTAAATTAAGACTGTCTATGCTTTACAACGCATTACTAAGCAGTGCCTTTAAAGCTAACAAGTCTCAGTTATCTTCTCAACAAAGTGATAGAGAACATCAATGTGATGGTGATGGGGGGCGATGCCCGTCAGTGGCACGAGTGGTGAGTATGTTTAATAGTTTGTACGTACACATTATTGATCTAGTCTGCCAGTATGCTAGCTTGCTAGGTGGTTAGCTAGCAAGCTAGCATACTGGCAGTCACTAACAGGAGGTCCTGAGATAGACACGCACCACCTTGTCACCTCAGTCGTAAGTAGACCAATCTAGGTGATAGCGACATACTTATAATCAATAATATGTATGTTATACACTCAACACTCGTGCCACTGACGGGCATCACCGGCACAAATTTACGCTCCAGGACAGGGGTGAGCAAACTACGCTTGTGCCTTTTGATCTTGCCCGCCGAATATTGCTACAAAATTATTCAAATTAGAGTAAAGACTGCATTAATTTAGCCTTTTTCCTGCATTACCCGGTGTTTCAGTTGATCCCACTCCCCAGACGGGCACTCTAATAGCCCTTATTAAAATAACAGCTAACAGCCGAATCCAGAGTTATTTCCTTGGCATAATGAACGTGCATCAGACCCATGAGACTGCACGCTCATGTGTCACATCGGGTTTTGCCTTCCAGCTTCTTCCCCCCTCGACATGTGAAGAAATGCAGCAAATCGCTGGACGACCTGCACGGCAGGGGGACGTGACACCAGCTCAAGTCACTTTGTGTGACTTGAGCTGGCGTCTCGTCCCCTCCCATAGCAGCGGACTTGGCCGTATTGGGGCTGAGTTCCAGCTCGATGCGGCCAAATGTGAGCCAGCTTTGGCTCGTTTAATTTTTTCCATATCTGGCCCAGATTCAGCTGTTACAGACACGGGCCTATTCTGGCCGAGACATGGCAGCCGGGTTTATCGGCAGCCAGCACTAAAGCAGGTTCTGGCTCGTTCATGGCTGCGGAAACTGGGTCGAATCTGGCATTATAGAAATTATTCGGCCTGATGGGGTGTCGTTCATCTCGCGTCTCAGCCGAGTTGGCAACCGGACATGGCACGACCCAACGTGTTTCTTCTGGCGTGCCGAGCTTAAGCCAGATTTGGGTCGGGTCGTTTTGGCTACCTGGGCTGTCATAAGACTATGAAACAGCGCCACAAGAGTTCAAGATTCAAGATGTTTTTACTGTCATATGCACAGATAACAGAGTTATTCTATACAATGAAATGCTTATTTTGCTGGGTCCTCCTAACACAGCGGTCCTCCTATCACAGCGGTCCCCACCCCCGGTACCGGTCTGTGGGCCGCAGAGAAAGAATTTATGACAAATTATAATCTGAAAAATGTTTTATTTTGAAAAATGAACAGATACATCCGTCTGTGCGTAGCCTCAAACGTAACGTCTTGACACATGTCAAGAGGTTACGTGATACGTTACCCCAAAAATTAAACTTAAAAGTCCGTTTCAACTCGGTGTTCTGGATTAAAATCAAGGCAGAGTATCCTGAGATCGCCAAAAAAGCTCTGAAACTCTGCCTCCATTTCAACATTATGTCTTTGTGAAGGGTTTTAATGAAGTTACAGAGTGCACATAAAGGTTTAAGTTAAGGAGTAGAGTCAGTAGACTGGACATAAACACAGGGGGTCGGTCTTTTTCTCCCGTCACCCTGAGATGGGACTGGCTCGTAGCAAGCTCAGGGCTCCCACTAATGCAGCGTAATGGTGAGTTGTATCTTTATGCACTTTCTAATTGTCTTTATGCCGGTCGTATCATTTTATTACATCATATTTATTACGTCATATTTTTTACCCACACCGTGAAGGCCGGTCCGTGAAAATATTGTCTGACACAATACCGGTCCGTGGCTCAAAAAAGGTTGGGGACCGCTGTCCTAACACACAGAATTAGAATGAACTTAAGGTAAAAAAATAAAATAAAAATAAGGCACAAAATATAAAAGATATAATATAATAATAGTAATTAATATAATAATAATTCTCCTCCGACGAATCGCCACCTTAACGTGGTGGAGGAGTTTGAGTGGCTCAGTGATCCTGGGAGCTATGTTGTCTGGGGCGTCAGCCACTGGTAGGGTCTCCCAAGGCAAACAGGTCTCGGTGGAGAGCCCAGACTAAGAGCGGCTCAAAAAACCCTGATGATTTACGGCCCACGGAAATGAAGCTACCTCGCCCGGACAAGGGAAACCGGGGCAGACCCCTCCCGGAGCCAGACCCGGGAAGGGAGCTCGTCGGCGAGCTTCCGGTCGGGCTCAGCCCGAAAAAAGATCATGGACCAGCAACCCTGTGGACTCACCACCAGTGTTCCCTCTAAGCTGCGCGCGTGCGCGGCCGCGCAGGCCAGTCGAAGTGGCCGCGCAATAGATTTTTCAGACCGCGCAAACGATTTTTTTTCAGGGGTTAAAAGTCTTTTTTGCGCCAGTGTTTCTGAGATAGGAGTGAGCCATCTCCACAATAGAAGATCTTTGATGTGACGTGTCGAGTCTTCTTGGCCAATCAGCGTCCCGTTTCTCGACATGCGCTCTCTGTACATCCGCTAGCGCTCTGTACCTCTGCTAGCGCTCTGCCTCTGTAGGCACCCCCCACCCCCGCTGTCCTCCTCCGGGCGCCAGGAGTGAAGCTCGCCTAGAGCGCCACATGAGCTAGGGCCGGCGCTGTTTAGGCTACTCTTGGTGGGCCCTGCTCCAGCAGTTATAGATACCATGGTGAAAAGAAAGGCAGAGCAGGTGCCCCAGAAAAAGGTCTGCCTAACGTTTAAACATGAGTGGCTAGATGAAATAGTCCAAACTGACACAGGTAGGATGAAACTTTCAGACATATTTAAATATGAAGAAAGCAAATTCTGCTCGGAGGCAAAAGCGAAAGGAGAGTTCGCTCGTGGGAAAACGTGTTTCTCTTTTGGTTAACCTGTTTTTCAGATGCTGTTCTTCAGAGACATGTGTCTTCCATAGGCCTGCAGACAAGATGAGCCACATAGCCAGATAGGCCTATCTCCCTCAATGACATTCAAATTACATGTTTTGTAGCCTAGTTTGTTGCAAACCACTCCAGTTATTAAATTGTTTATATAGGCTACCTTTAGGAAAAATTACACCATGTCAATTTAATAGGCCTATAATTATTGTTAAGCACTGCATTAGCATTTTTCTTTCAATGAAGTTCCACTTAAATGTTGTACCTGCTGAGAAATGACTAAACACCTTTGATACTTTTATTTTTTATATATCATTATCAGTCATAACCAGTGAACCAGTCATAACCTCCCCTTATTGAAGTTCAACAAAGATCCTTTAAGTTCAACTAAACTGACTTGGTAAAACACCATCATTAAAATGTTCCCAAAGTCCAGCCATTATAAAGGATATTGAATAAATATCAACCTTGTATACATATTGATGCATTTGCTGTCATCTCTTTGAATCCCCTATGGCTAACGCAGGCTTGTGGTCATTTTCGGCAGGTCGCGTGGTTGCGAATTGCTCACAGTGCTGAAATGTGTGCTCAGAAATAAAAGAAATTGCTCAGTGCCGGAAAAAATTAGAGGGAACATTGCTCACCACCCGCAGGGGGAAGCATCGGGGTCGGGTGCTATGCAGACCGGGCGGCGGGCCAGGCAGGAGACCTGGGCAAGCCGATCGCCGGCAACATAGACTAGCTCTAGGGACGTGGAACGTCACCTCGCTAGCAGGGAAAGAACCGTAACTGGTGCAGGAGGTGGAGCGGTATCAGCTAGATATAGTTGGGCTCACCTCCACGCACAGCACAGGCTCTGGAACCACGCTCCTGGGGAAGGGTTGGACTTTGTCCTTTTCTGGAGTTGCCCAGGGTGAGAGGCGCCGGGCGGGAGTGGGTACACTCTCGAGCCCCCGGCTGAGCGCCGCTATGTTGGAGTTTTCCCCAGAGAACAAGAGGGTCGCCTCCCTGCACCTACGGGTTGCGGGGAGTAAGGCTCTGACTATTGTTTGTGCTTATGCACCGAACAGCATTTTAGAGTATCCGGCCTTCTTGGAGTCGGTGGGAGGGGTCCTGGAAAGGGCGCCGCCTGCCGACTCCATAGTTATCCTGGGGGACTTCAACGCTCACGTGGGCAATGATAGAGAAACCTGGCGGGGCGTGATTGGGAGGAACGGCTTGCCTGATCTGAACCCGAACGGTGTTTTGTTGTTGGACTTCTGTGCTAGCCACGGTTTGTCCATAACGAACACCATGTTCGAGCATAAGGTGGCTCATAAGTGTACCTGGTACCAGAACACCTTAGGCTGGAGATCAATGATCGACTTTGTAATTGTATCATCTGATCTGCGGCCGTATGTCTTGGACACTCGGGTGAAGAGAGGAGCAGAGCTGTCAACTGATCACCACCTGGTGGTGAGTTGGATCAGATGGCGGGGGAGTCGGCTAGAAAGACCTGGCAAGCCCAAACGTGTGGTGAAGGTGAACTGGGAACATGGCAGAGGATCCTGTCCGGGAGGTCTTCAACTCTCACCTCCAGAAGAGCTTCTCACACATCCCGAGGGAGGCTGGGGACATGGAATCCGAGTGGACCATGTTCAAAGCCTCTATTGTGGACGTGGCCGCTAGGAGCTGTGGTCAGAAGGTCATCGGTGCCTGTCGTGACGGCCCGGACTGGGGACATCGTCGGACGGTGGAAAGAGCACTTTGAGGAACTCCTAAACCCGGCCAACGTGTCCCCTGGAGAGGGGGCAGCGCCTGAAGTCTTTGGGGTGGCTGCACCCATATCCCTGGCAGAGATCACCAAGGTAGTCAAAAAGCTCCTTGGTGGCAAGGCGACAGGGGTGGATGAGATCCGCCCTGAGATGCTGAAAGCGCTGGACTGTCTTGGCTGACACGCCTTTACAGTGTCGCATGGGGGTCGGGAACAGTGCCCATGGACTGGCAGACCGGGGTGGTGGTTCCCATCTTCAAGAAGGGGGACCGGAGAGTGTGCTCGAACTATCGTGGTATCACACTGCTCTGCCTCCCGGGAAAAGCTTATGCCAGGGTGCTGGAAAGGAGGCTCCGACCGCTTGTCGAACCTCAGATTCAAGACTAACAGTGTGGATTCCGTCCCGGCCGTGGAACAGTGGACCAGCTCTTTACTCTCGCAAGACTACTGGAGGGGTCCTGAGAGTTCGCCAAACCAGTCTACATGTGCTTTGTGGACTTGGAGAAGGCTTTCGGCCGGGTCCCTCGGGGTTTTTTGTGGGGGGTGCTGCGGGAGTATGGGGTGCCAGGGGGTGGAGAGGATCCAGTTTGGGAGTCTCGGGATCGCATCTCTGCTGTTCGCAGATGATGCGGTTCTGTTTGCCTCCTCGGACCGTGACAAACTGCCTACCCTAAGCGAGTTCAAGTATCTCGGAGTCTTGTTCACGAGTGAGGGTAAGGTGGAGCGTGAGATCGATAGGCGGATCGGTGCGGCTGCAGCAGTAAAACAGGCGCTGTACCGGTCCGTCTTGGTGAAGAGGGAGCTGAGCCGGAAGGCGAAGCTCTCCATTTACTGGTCGGTCTACGTTCCAACCCTCACCTATGGTCACGAACTCTGGGTCGTGACCGAAAGAACGAGGTCTCCTCCGTAGAGTGGCCGGGCTCAGCCTTAGAGATAAGGTAAGGAGCTCGGACATCAGGAGGGAGCTTGGAGTCGAGTCGCTGCTCCTTCGTGTCGAAAGGAGTCAGCTGAGGTGGTTCGGGCATCTAGTCAGGATGCCTCCTGGACGCCTCCCATTAGAGGTTTTCCAGGCACGTCCAACTGGTAGGAGACCCCGGGGAAGACCAAGGACACGCTGAAGGGATTATATCTCCCGGCTGGCCTTGGAACGCCTCGGGATCCCTCAGGATGAGCTGGAAAGTGTTGCGGGTGAGAGGGAAGCCTGGGTCGGCCTGCTGAACCTGCTGCCACCGCGACCCGACCCCGGATAAGCGGCTGAAAATGGATGGATGGATGGATAATAATAATTATATATAATATAAATATTAACAATAATAATAATTATAATTATAAATAAATAAAAATATGATAATAGTATTAGTATTGTTCAGTGTATAAAGTGCACTATGCTACAATGTCCAATGTTCACCAGCATGATGGCCTGCGGGTAGAAACTGTTCGTCAGTCTCGTGGTCCTGTAGCGTCTGCCTGATGGCAGGAGCGAGAAGAGTCTGTGCTGGGGGTGTGTTGTGTCCCTGATGATGTGGGCTGCTCTCCTGGTTACTCTGGTGGAGTAAATGTCTTGAAGTGAGGGGAAGGCTGCTCCTGAGATGTACTGTGCAGTTTTTAATCACACGCTGGAGTGCCTTCCGGTCCTGGGCAGTGCAGCTTCCATACCACACTGTGATGGTAAGGACGCTCTCCACTGTACATTGTAGAAGTTGCTGAGAATTTTGGGTGGCATGCCACATTTCCTCAGCCTTCTTAGGAAATACAGTTGCTGCTGTGCCTTTTTGATGTTCTGCAGTGCGTTGTGAGACCAGGTGAAGTCCTCGCTGATGTGCGTTCTGAAGAAATATGCTCAAAAATCCCGGGAGGTGATGCGGGAAATAAGGTCCAGGGTCCAGAAAAGTTATAATAAAAGAATATTTCATAAACAGTGATAAACAGACAGTTTATGCTTTCGATCGAGCTCTTTTAGCTCCACAGCGAACTCCACGGGCACGCAGGTCCGATTCGCTCACTAGTAGCCGGAAAAAGAGAACGTTTTCTCGTCATACAGTTAATTTATATCTCCCATTCATGGCGCCTAGAGCCCTTCCTACTCATTAAGTCCCGCTTTCACACCTCTGGTTGCCGCTTTACTCGTCCATTGGCCCGCAGCTAAAGTGACGGAGCTAGTCTTCCTCTTCTTCTTCTGACCGGTAAAGTCTCAAAAGTCAATGTTCAACTCCGCCACCTCAGGCGAACAAGAAAACTACAATTCCTTAAAGCGGCAGTACATGCAGCATGCAATCTCTAACATTCATTCACACATTAATCATTTTACAGTAAATATAAGTGACCTTCATATGCATGCAATTACAAAGCCTTCATAATAATATCCCTTATTAATTATCATATTTCATGCATTGTAATGTACACATAAACCAGGGGTGTCAAACATACGGCCCGTGGGCCAGATCTGGCCCGCCAGGGGGTCCAGTCCGGCCCGCGGGATAATTGTTAAAATTTGAAAGAAAAAAAATTATTATATTGAAAAGAAATTATTAGTGAGAAAAACTACCTCAGTCAAGATTCAAACCACTGATTTATGTTTCTAGTTTATTGAAGAAATACCTTAAAATGGAGTTCATCATCCAAAAACCTTCACCAAGGATTTAAACAGGGAGAAATATTGACATTATGTATGCGTTAATATGCTGTGATTTTACTGGTCCGGCCCACTTGAGGTCAAAATGGGCAGCATGCGGCCCCTTAACTAAAATGAGTTTGACACCCCTGACATAAACAATTCTTCATTTTACACTGTGCAAAATCCAAATTTGACTAACTAAACTCTAAAAAAAACTTCAGTTCCGAGGAATTTAAAGGTGTTCACCCTTTCCACCTCTGTCCCACCTATGCAAAGTGGTGTGTGCTGCACCCTCTTCCTCCTTGGGTCGATAATCATCTCCTTGGTCTTGTCTGCGTTCAAGGAGAGATTATTATCCCGACACCAGGCCACAAGTTCCTCCTTAGGGCCCTGGAGGAAGTTCCTCCTTAGGGCCCTTAGGGCCCTGTGCTCACAGTTCTTGTGTCAGATGTGCGGTTGCCAACTCTGACTGATTGGGGTCTGCCTGAGAGGAAGTTCAGCACCCAGTTTCAGAGAGCAGGTGTCAGACAAAGAGTGAGGAGTTTTTCAGAGAGTTTGTGTGGGATAACTGTATTGAACGCTGAGGTGAAGTCTATGAAGAGCAGTCTTGCATAGGTGTCCTTGCCCTCTAAGTGCGTGAGGGTTGTGTGGATGACATTGTTGACTGCATCGTCAGTGGACCGGTTATGGCGATACTCAAACTGCAGCGGATCTACGGTGTCTGGGATGGTCTTCTTGATGTGGGTCATCACTATTCTCTCGAAACATTTCATCACTATTGGGGTGAGTGCCACGGGGCGATAGTCATTCAGGCATGTCACAATGTTTTTCTTTGGGAGGGGCACGATGGTGGTGGACTTGAAGCAGGTGGGCACACAAGCTTGTGCTAATGACGGGTTGTAAATGTCAGCAAGCACATCAGCTAGCTCTGATGAGCAGACCCTGAGGACACGCCCAGAGATGTTGTCTGGGCCAGCTGCCTTCCGTGGGTTTCTTCTCCGTGTTGGACATGTATTGGTTAGCGTTAGCTTTGGTCAACATTAGCCTTGAATGTGCGCGAAAATATATTTAACGTTAGCTAAGCTGCTCTCCTTCTGCCTGTAAAATGTATTTAAAATGTAAATAGCTGATGAACTAACAGGGTTTATTGTTACTGTATGTCTAGTAGTTTAATACAACTTTTTGGATATTTAAAAAATTATGACATTGCTACCGGGCTTAACCCTTCGTCCACTGAGCCAGCGGTTTCGCGTGGTGACACTTGAAACGTTTCTCTAAGTTTCTAAAATATTCACAGCACCGTGATAATACATCGTAGAAATATAATTTTACGTCTGGCGGAAAGAGAAGACTTCCTGCTTCCGGGTGCCTGCCCAGGCAGAGCCCAGCATAATTTTAACATCATCAAGCAAGCGAAAGGGCAGCAGTGTGTCATCTGACGCTGGTAAAAATCATCATCATGACGAAAAAGAGATTCAACACGGAGGAAGCAAAACGCATGATTCTGGAGAGCAGCGAGGAGGAGGACGAAATCGCGTCGTCGTCAGAGCTCGAAGGCTTTAGTTCTTCTGAGGAAGATGGGTAAGTGTAGTTACTAAACTTTGTTACGTGTCTGTAAGACTGCATGGTGCAAACTAGTAATGTGTACACTGTGCACGAGAGCACGAGAGCCAGCCACGCGGTGCACACTGCTGTTCACGTTACTACCACAGTTATGATCTGAGTAATGTTTATACACAGTCTGCTTTGTACAACACTCTGCTCACGGTACTACCACAGTCATGATCTGAGTAATGTTTATACACAGTCTGCTTTGTACAACACTCTGTTCACGTTACTACCACAGTCATGATCTGAATAATATTTACACATCGAATGCGGAGCATTCTGCTCAATCTTTACGTCATATTTCTTTCAACTGACTAGTATTGATTTATTTTACAGAGAGGAGTACCAGCCGCCCCGACCAGCCTGGCCAGCAAAGAGGCAGCGCGTTGACCGACGACTAAAAACACCATCGCCGGCAAATAGGGCGTGTGCTGCCTGGCGACTGCTTTCACCTCAGGCCAGATCAAGAAAGACAGCAGCACGTGCACCACCTGCACCTACACTGTCCTGGAGGACGGAAGAAGACCCGGACACTGCTCCCCCCGTCATCAAGTTCCAGCCAGCCCGGACACCAGGTCCACACCGGCACCTGCAGGTCATGGTCCTCGGCGGGTCGCAGGGTTTGCGAGCTTTGCAGCATGAAGAAAGTGCGAAAAGACACGGCATGGAAGTGCGAGGCGTGTAACGTCTGCCTGCAGCTGAACAGAAACTGTTTCCGGGAATGGCATGCCATGGCATGAGGATATGCCATTGAAGCAAAGCAAGCCATACTTGTATATTGTAAATTGTCTGACTAGTTTTTGTTCTGTTTTATATTTCTCAATATATATTCTGTAATTTAAAAAAAAAAAAGTGTTGTGATGGTAATTCTTCATTTGCACACACATCATGAAGCTTTATCTGCACTATGAAGTCATTTCTCAGTCCCATTTGTATCATTTTGGTGAAAGGTGTGAAGGGTTTTTTAGAGCTTAGTCTGTCACATTTGGACTTTACACAGTGTAAGAAAGAATTGTTTGTGTACATTACAATGCATGGAATATGATAATTAATAAGGGATATTATTATGAAGAATGTGTAATTGTATGCAGGTCACTGTTTTATTAATGATTAATGTGTGAATGGATTTTAAAACAACGTTTGCACAGTGCATGTGGATTCCGGTGGACTGTTTTGAGACGGAAGTGTAGTTCTCTTGTTCGCCTGAGGTGGCGGAGCTGAACATTGACTTTATGAAGCAGCAGACAACCCGGTCTGTAGAAGAAGACTAGCTCCGCCCCTGAAGCTGCAGGCCAGTGAACATGGAGTTTGTTGGAAAAGGTGTGAAAGTATGACTTTTAACCAGTAGGAAGGGCTTTAAGCTCCATGTGTGATAGTATGAACTAACCTACGCGCGGTAGAGGAGGGTCTCTCTCTCTCCGGTGACGCGAGCGAAGCAGACGTGCGGGTCAGTAGAGTCCGCTGAGGAAGGAGGGACCCGATCGACATGTATAAGCTGTTTTTGTGATCATTCTTTTATTAAATACTTTTTAATTATAACTCATCGAATCCTGGACCTTTACTCCTCATGACCACACGGGATTTTTATGAATACTCTTCAATTTGGTCGACCCCGACGGTGATCTTTGTGGTGAATCATGAGGAGGGATAGGCCGGATTTTTTTTCGGAAAACCGCGGACGATCTCTCGTCTAGTCACGGCGCCTCGACTAAAGGTAAAAGGACACATGTGAGTGGAGAGAAGCCCGTCTGACGAGGTAATAGTTATATATGTGTGTGTGTGTGTGTGTGTCTGGTAGCCTCGTGTGAGCCAGCGGCGCTGTTCAGCTGAGGTGGACGAGTGTGAAACTCGCTGTATAATGGCGGCTCCGTCCGTCTGAGGTGCGCGAGTGGTTGGAGGAGACGCGGTGGCGTCGGTATGATTGAGGTCGTTTTCTGTGAAAGTGGTTGAATGCCTTTGGAAAAGAAAAGGGTAATCGCCAACTTGCGGCATTGTGGAGGTGCCGCCCGGTCGAGCAGTGGTCTAACATGCTAACATAGCGGGCTAACTTGAACCGTCTAACGTGAACTGTCTAACGTGAACTGTCTAACATAACTGACTAACATAGCAGTCTAACGTACATGCGGCATAATCGGCGGGTGCTACGCCTGGTTTTGTGTGGGGAAAACTTTTATTCTGAGGAGTCTATTGGGGGATGAGTGGCGTATTCACGGCGACGGTCTGGCTTATATCCTCTAGAGAAACCTAGTAGACTAGCTGAGGATAGGTTTATACAATACGGTGGGGCTGAGCGAACGCGAGTTTGCAAAAAGCTAACAGAAGTAGCACAACAGTCTAAGCGCTGGTCGCATAGAAGAAAGAAAAAGAACGCGGAGGGGGAAGGGAGCTAGGAAAGGAAAACACGTGTGTGAGAGTGAGACAGAAGGGAGACTTAGTGGCTGGAAGGAGTACTGTATACATAACCATTCTGGTGGGGCAGATAGAGTGGCAAAGTTGGGGTACTACTGTAGTTAGTGTCACAGAGGTTAGTTAGGATATTACAATAACTGACATACAATTGGTTTCACTCACAACTGACACACACTGATCCTCACACTTATAAACAACATATAGTGAGATTAGAACATTTTCACATTATACCATTGATAATAGACAGAGGATATTAATGATAGTTGTATATTAATAACGTTTTGGCAAATTCATAATTTTTCCATTTTTAACAGAATTGTAGTTTTATAAACATCATACTGGCATGCATTATTATTCAATCGCAGTGTAATATTGTGTTCCCTTTGTCTAGATTGGTTTCAGTGGGATTTCTTTCTCCTTGTACCAGCTCTGGCAGTGTGAAGCATTTTTCCCCATAACTTGAACCAATTGTTTTCTTCCAATTGCACTACACTTGCACGTTAGACACATATTATATTTTTATTGTACTTCAACATTCACATTTCCTTATATAAGCCAAGATCAGCACCTGATTCTCTCAAAATGTCTGAGCCATCCCCAACAAATACCCCATCATGGATTGATGCAGCCTGCGATGCAGCCTTGAACATGACGGACAACGGAAAGAAGGAGAAGGCAGACAGGGGACTGAGAAAACACATCCAAGAATGGCATGCTGAGGGTTTACTTGATGTAACAAGCCTGGAGGCGCCCACCAAGGAAGAGAGGATGGCACTGATAAAAGTGCTCGAGCTGAGAAATAGCATAGCTGAAGACAGACAGAAAGGGAAAGGATGGCGTGCGTTCTCCACAACGGCTGTGGCTGAATCCGACAAAGCCATCATAGATGCACGATTGCTGCTCCATGGCATGGCGCTAATTGAGGCTAACACCCCAAAGAAGATCCAAGAAGAGACCCCGCTGGAAGAAGCAACCCCGAAGGAGGAGATGAAGCAGCCACCATCAGAGGCAGTCTGTACCTCCCAGCCATCGCGCCCACTCCCCACCCAGTCCATCTACCCTGACCTAACTGGACACCCTCCACCATACAGAGCAGGCAACCCTTTTAGAGAGGCCCCATACACCATGGCCCCGATAGTGAAAATAAAGGGAGGCACTGTGGAGGTTGAAGATGATCGCAGCTCCCTGGTTGGCAGCACAGTCCAAATACTAGTGGAAAAGGTTGCATGTCTAGAGAGGGTCTTAGGTGAGACGACTGAGCGGAGAAAAGGAGAACAGTCCATGAGAGAGGAAGAGGACATGCTGAGAATTAGAAAGGAGAGAAACAGGAGAGCCCAAGTCCAAGCAGAGTTAGCAGACGGCCCCCACCCGCCAAGCCCCCAGACATATGACGAGCTCCTTCTACAGTCACAGGGTGCGACTGGACAACCATCGTCCCCAGAACCCACCCAGTCCACTTACCCCACCCTAGCTGGAACCAGTGGAGATAAAGGAAAGTACTGTGGAGGATGTCAGCAGCCTTGTAATCCCATTCCTGTTGAACAAGGTTGAATTTCTGGAGAAGGCCCTGTTCAAAATGGGAGAACGGGCAAGTGAGAGAGAAAGGAGTGAGGCTGCACGGGAAGAGAGATTGAGATTGTGTGAAGAAAGCCTCCACCTACCAAGCCCCCAGACACAGGATCAAGATCATGGGCTCCCACTACAATCACAGGGCGGGGCTAGAGGGTCTGGGTTTGATCAGATGGAAAATCAACCAGATAGACAGGACTGGGAAGGACAGGAGCTGTCACAGCAGGTCCAATACCAACAGATCCCTCAGGCGTCTCCTAACCATTCACCAGCACCATCCATACCCCGAGGGCAGGCAGACAGAAAGCAGGAGGAAACTTGGGATGATGCCGTAACTCCACCTGCGAACCCAGCTCCGAGCCCTCCTACAAGCCCCCTCATCGAAAGAGCAGCCCCGGTCCGTTCTACAAACTCCTTATCAGACCCATTCTGAAAACCTTCGTCAAAACACTTCCCCAAACCCCACTTCAAACCTGTCTGCACAACCGAGCACCACACCATGGGAAGCAGGAGCCAGATTAAGGAATCAACCCATACTAAACTCCTCAACAACAGCCCCTAAGCTTTGATTTCCCTGGCAAAATATCCATGCCAGCAGAATTGTGGTACAGGCGAAGTGCAGACCACTTCCAAGAGCAGCAGACTACAGGAAGAGTTCCGAGACGCAAGGAGAGGAGGGACTACCAGGAAGGGCAGTCTTCAGTTGAAGAGGAAGTCGTGAGACAGGAAGCACCCCTCTTCCAGGCCCCAATCCTGACCTTGAGCAATGGTGTGAAACAGTACAAACCATATAACCCCAAGGATGTGAAGTACATTATTGACAAGCTGCCTCCCCTGACCAAAGGAGGAACCCCATGGATCAAAGCATTGAATGCAGCCACCATTGGAACCCCCTTGGCAGTGGGAGACATGAGAGCCATCCTGGTGCAGTGCTCCAGCCTGGGGGAATTGCAGGAACTACAGAGAAAGGCGGGCTGCCAAAACTTAACAGATAGCCGAGAAATAGACACAATCGGTACTGCACTGTTCGATGCAATCAGAACACACTGGCCCTATATCCCCAACCTGGCTAATCTGGACAGCATTAAGCTCAAACCAGGAGAAGAAGCGATGGTGTATCTGAGGCGAGCTGCTGAAGACTGGGAACTAGCTACGGGCTCAAGACACGATAAAGACGAGACTTGCCTGAGACTATGGATGAATGCTGTTGTGCAAGGTCTCCCGCCCTCATTAAAACAGTGTATGAAACGGACAGTGGGCATTAGGACTGCCTCGATGGAGCTGTGGGGAGAACATATCACCCACCACATCAATCAGTATAATGAGGATGAGAAAGAAGAGAGTGAAGGCGACCGGAAGATGTCAAGGAGACTGCTGAAAATGCAGATAGAAGAGAAAGACACTGAGGCTACTCAAAAACAGATGGCTGCTATGAGTGACCTAGCCATCCAGATTAAAGAAGCAGTGGCCGATGCTCTGAAGGAACGTGGTGACCAACCTCGTTGGCAGAAGGGAAAAGAGGACAGATATCAAGAAAGAGAGAATGGCCGCTGTCAACAAAGAAGTTGGTCAGGAGGACGAGGAAACTACAGAGGTCAGAGGGATAGCAATGACCGGCAAATCTGTTACAATTGTGGCAAATGCGGACATTGGGCTAGAGACTGTCGCAGTGCACCTCAAGGAGAAAGAGGACTCAACATCCCACATGCTCATCCAGCCAGAGCCTGGGAGAGAGAATGACCTGTCAGGAGGGAAACCACTAGAACAATGACATTGAAGCTCTCCACCCATCAACCAAGCCCTTCCATCGGGATGGTTTCTGAATCAAATGGGATAAGATCCACAGTATTGTTTCAGAAAAGAGAGGGAGAAGGGAGACCCCAATGAATTCAAAGCTTAACTGAGCCACAGCAAAAAGCCACTAAGTTTTTTTTCAAATTTAAGTTAAAGTCATGAAATATTCTAACGGTGATTAACACTGTTAGTTATCTCCTGTAAGAAAGAAGTCCCAGTCAGTCGTCAAGTGGCTGATACTGAGACACAGGTTTCCAAGAAGGATCAGGTCTGACAACTGCACACATTTTTGCATTCAAACACGTACAAGACAGGGACATATTTAGAAATTACACATTCACACGGAGCAGACTATGACACAACATTCCAGGGTAGTCGAGAGAGCTAATCAGATGAAGTCTGAATTAGCTAAAATATCGAGCGAGTTCAAACTCTGAGGAGGTTTTTTTGAAAAATTAACCAATCGCGTTTGAGTTTTTTGTCTTACAGAAGCCAACCAGACACCAGCTGATGAGAAGGTGTCATCAGTGGAACCAGGTGACTGGTAAGGTTGAGTGTTTGTACGGAAGAGGTTTGATATTGTAAATATTAATTGTAAATATGATGAGCTCTCTTGCGCTGAGTTCATATTGTTTAATATTATGCACCACCTGACATGACACATTTTAGCATAAACACACAGGTCAACAAATGATCTGGATTAAAGTGGACGCTGGGGTAGGGCCGTTTGAAGTCGTTGCAAAGGCTTCACACGCCCTCCAGTAATGCCACGCCAAAACCAAGTGATATCATTTCACAAATGGTACCACTGATAAATTAGAGAAACACTTGTAGAGATTTTTATGGTTTGGAATGTGATGTAAATATTTGGTTCATTAGAATGAATAAGAAAGATGAAATTGTAACACGCTTGCTTTGTTGTTTCCAGCAGTTCCCCCAGTGCACCCTCCAGTGTTTACATATTACAAAGGCAACTACATTTGCCTTCACAGTTCACGAGGTTCAGTCCGTGTGGGAAACCTGAGACACTGCCACACTATCGTTAATGTTACCGCAGAAGAGAAGAGCATCAGCAGTGGTATGGTAGGTGACCATATGATGGCCAGAGCGGATGTTTGGTGGTACTGTGGTGATAAGGTGCTCAGAGATTATCTCCCAAGGAATTGGACAGGAACCTGTGTGTTAGTTAGACTAATTATGCCAGTAACGATAATCCCATTAGAAGGAGATTCTTTAAATCTGCTTAGTTCAGCGTCATCCAGCGGAGGTAAATTGCACAGAAGACGTAGAAATATTATGTCCGCCTCATTTGATAGCCACGTGTACTTGGACAGCATCGGAGTACCCAGAGGAGTGCCAGATGAATTCAAGGCTCGGAATCAAATAGCTGCTGGATTTGAATCTATTTTCATATGGCCCACAATGAATAAAAACGTAGATTGGATCAATTACATTTATTATAATCAGCAGAGATTTGTTAATTACAGCAGGGATGCAATCAAGGGGATACTGGAACAATTAGAAAAAACGTCTCTTATGACCTTTCAAAATAGAATGGCTTTGGACATGTTGCTCGCTGAGAAGGGTGGTGTGTGTAAAATGTTTGGGTTAATGTGTTGCACATTTATTCCTAACAACACTGCCCCCGATGGTTCAGTGTCCAGGGCCTTAGCAGGGCTCACCTCACTTAGCAAAGAATTGGCTGAGAACTCCGGAGTGGACAACGAGTTCACAAGCTTCATAGAAAGATGGTTCGGTAAGTATAGGCAATTATTCCTTTCGGTTATTACTACAGTGGGTATTATGATAGCAATTTTAGTACTCTGTGGATGTTGCTGTGTCCCATGCCTAAGAACTTTAATAACCCGATTGATTTCCACTGCTCTAACCAGGGAGGACCAGCGGTTGATGATGCCGCTGATGGCTCCCGAAGTGGAAGTGGAAGTGGAGATGGAAGAGCAGAGCTTGGGAGATGTCTTGCTCCATTCACCCCCACCCCCAGAGTATTATGACATGGTGAAGTAAATGGAAAAAGGAATTTGAAGATGGATTGTGGAAGTTGAAGGAAGGGTTAGTGGTGGCGTAGATGCGGAGAGAAAGAATTAAGAAAGGAGAAATTAAATGAGAAAGAAACTATGTGAGTGATTAATGAAGGACGGTATTAACATGTGATTCCCTGAGTCAGAGATCCTGTGCAGCAGAGCCCAGCCCGGAGACCTCTCTGTGCTTCTAAGCTTTCTTTCACAGCTACACTTGTTGCTTCATCACCGACCTCCATCATGCTTCTGTCAGTACGAGAAGGCTTCACCATCAGACCAGAGACTCCAGATGTCACATCAGTGAGCTGCGACCCGCTGGGTGCAGGTAGTATGAAGGAGTATCATACAACTCTAGTAATAGAACAACACACTGAGGTTTGGATTTAAATGATCATGATGCAGTTTTGAACCTGTTGTTCTGATCTTTTTCCGAGATAACTGGAGATTGCTGGAGCTGGAGATGGTGGGGAACAAGGAAAATGGAGTCAGATGAACGAGGAGACAGAGATCGGAAGCAGACGATGGAGAAGTGAAGCGCGAGTGGGAAGTACTGTGAGGCGAGGCGAAAAGTTGGAGATGCCTAAGAAGAGCGAGTATCAGGGTTTACATGACATGCACAGTGAGACACTCACCAGCACCCCCAAGAACATTAGAGTCACACATACACGTAGACAGATATGCAGACATACAATACACATAACTGTTCCTGATTTTAAGATTTTTTACCTGTGTGATGAATAGAAACCACACTGATATATTGCGTTGTTGAAACCGTATATATTATACGGTTTAGAGAGGGAGGGAATTTTTTCTTCCACAGGATTATGACACATGAATGTATTAAGATGTATGCACTGTGGGTGATGAATAAAGAACTACGGATGGTTATACTATGGTATAGTATAAAGAGAGGGACTGAAGGGTTTTTTAGAGCTTAGTCTGTCACATTTGGACTTTACACAGTGTAAGAAAGAATTGTTTGTGTACATTACAATGCATGGAATATATATATACGTGGAATATATATATACGTTACTACCACTGTGAGGTCAAACATGATTTTTATTTTGGATAAAAAGAAAGGGGAAGAATGTAAGGTAAATAAAGGTAATTGTAAATTAATAAAGCACCCAGAAAGAGATAAATAGTCACAGATTAAATAATAAACATTTAAAGCATTTAATTAAATGTTAGTGCAAGCAATCCGACTTGGGAGGAAAAGGGGCGGAGCTTGTAGGCACCGGAAGCACCGCGGGCGCACGTCAAAGGTGGGGATTAAATGAACGCCGGGCGGCTAGATCAAACGCAGCAAAGACGCGTCTACAAGTCCGGAGAGGCAGCCGGTAAGAGTGACAGACTTTATAATTGAAGGACTTTGCTGATGATCGCTGCCACCACCAGCTTGATTAGCGCGAGCGCTAAATACGTCACGGGGCTCCGCAGCCCATTCACGTGTGGCAAAGCGAAATGTTTGTTGCCATGTTGGTGGAGGCACAGCTGGGGGCTATGTGGTGACATGTGTAGACAGAGTGCACGGGCGCTGATCATGTGTTTAAAGTGGTTCTGGCATGTTGAAATGTGTGTTTTCTGTTTTTTTTATTTAAAGGTTTTTCACCTCTATCTCTATCGTATTTCTATACGGAGTGAAGGACTCAACAATCCAAATCTCAAAAATAAAAGGAGAAAAAAAAAGGAAAAGTTGGGTTTTCATTGGAGTGGAATCCAGTTTGAATCGGTGTAGATGGGTCAATCCCTATCAAGTGGGGAAGTGCAGAAGGTCCGAAGCCGTAACTTGACAGTGAAAAACCGTGGACCAAAAACTGGAAAGTCTGGAAAACCAGGAAAAGGAAATCTGGGAGCTTTGAGCTGGAACAGCGGAAGCAATAAACTGGAATCCTGGGAAAAGAAGACAATCAAGTGAAAATATATGAAGCATTGAAGTAGTACTTACCTTCTCAACTGAAATCAACGACGCAGCGGATTCAAGCATGACGGATCAAGCTATGGAGAAATCAGTCGAGCAGCTCAAGGTGGAGCGAACTACAGCGAAAAGATTATTTACACGTCTGGTCAACACCATTACCAGGACCTACAGGGACATGTCTGAAAAAGAGCTCAGAGACAGTTTCAATAATGTCATAAAAGAAGCTGAGAAAGTCATGGGCGCAAATGAAGATGTGGAGGCTGGATTCATTACAGAACTGGAGGCGGAGCTGGAGGAAGGTGAAGATGCTGTGTTAACTAGACAGCAGAAAGCCGACATAGCAAAGACTTTCAATGAGTGTGATGGAAAGCTAAAGGAGGTCAAAAGTCTGATTCAGGAGGCACTTTGGGATAACTTCGGGGATGTTGAATTGTCAACAGCATTGCAGGCAGCAGAGGAAGTGGGTGACCATGCTGCTGATGTGCGGCCCGATGGTGGCCAGGAGGCATACGACTTCATGCTCGACCACCTGCAAGGACGGGTAAAGACCGCAAAGGAGGTGTACAGTCGGTGGAAACGATGGATCCCACCAAGTGAGCAAAAGGACTTTCAGAGCCGCATGAAGAGGCTTGAACTCCTCCTTCCCAAGCTGGTTTCCAGGAAGGCTGAGTACATACAGGCTAGGAAAGAGGAGGAGGGGGAAAGACCAATTGGGCCCACGCCGGCCACCATCAGACTGAAACCTATATCCCTGCCAAAGTTTACTGGGAACAAACGTGACTTCCACAGGTGGAAAAAGGACTGGGAAGCACTCCAGAAGCAGGGTGAGCCGACCGGTTCAAAAGAAGTGAAAAAGTTTCAACTACTGGACAGTCTTGATGATAAAATCGCAAGAGACCTTCGCCTGAGCAGTTATAACACTGCAGGTGACATTTTTCGTGTCCTAGAGAACCGCTATGGCAATAAGATTGCGATTGCTATTGATATAGTGGAGGAGTTGCAGAGAATGCCAGCTGCCAGAGGTCATCAGCCACGGAAAATAGTGGAATTAATCCAAGCTGTGGAGAAGGCACTTCAAGATTTGAGCGACCTTGGAGACACAGGCGCAATCAAAAATCCTCTGGTAACGAAATCAATAGAAAGTAAACTTCCAGAAGTTCTGAAGAAAGAATGGCTTGTCTATGTCGCTGACAGGAGAAACGCAGTGGCAGCAGAGACTCGTTTTGACAGTCTCTTGGCATTCCTTAAAGGGCAAGAGAGCATATATGAGCAGCTCGAGCAGCTAAGAGAGGAGGAGCCAAGTAGAAAAGAGACCAGAACCGAGCCAAGATATGCTAGAACCAAGTCTACCAAAGCAGAAGATGACCATTTAGGGTGTGTAGTCTGTGGGGACGGAAAGCATAAGAGAAAACTCTACTTTTGCAACCAGTTTCGTGCGCTAAAGCTAACAGAGAAGAAGGCTGCAGTAAGAAAGTTGGGAGCATGCAAGAGGTGCCTCGAAGTACATGAGGACGCTTCATACTGCACAACTGACTTTCTATGTAAAAACCAAGTCTGCAGGGATGAGCAAGCTCCTGAGCATCATTTCTCTCTGTGCCCCAATGCTGCGGTGAGAAAAAGCAGCATCGGAGAGAAGCACAGATTCGGCCCGGAGAGGGAGAAAACCAGGAGGAAGCATACAGCAGATCAAGAGGAGTTTTTCAACAAGCTTTCACCAGAATTGGCAAAACAATGTCGGGATGTGTTCTCCAACACTGCGTCAAGAGCCTTCAGCACTACAAAAGATCCACCAAGTCTTCTTGTGGAAAGTGGACTGCAAGAGCGACCAGTACTTATGATGCTCCTCGAGGTCACAGCAAATGCTGGACAAAGAATCGGGACATTAATTGATTTGGCTTCGGACACAAATTATATAACCCACAAGACTGCAAGCGAACTGAACCTCAGGAGTGAAGAAATCACACTCGTCGTCCATGGAGTTGGAGGGATGAAGGTTCGTGTGGAGACAAGGCGTTACCTTCTAAGGATCCGAGTGAAGACTCCCAAGGGCACTCTCAAACCCCATCAATTGGTTTGCTATGGACTAGACAGCATAGCAAATGTCCACAAAAATGTGACACCAGAGCAGCTGCACAGGTTTTTCCCAAGCATTCCACTCGATGAACTGGTGAGACCCAAAGAAGTACATTTGCTCATAAGCCACAGAGAAGGGCAATTAGCTCCACAAAGAATCCAAGCTGTTGGAGACCTCGTACTGTGGGACGGACCTCTTGGAAAGACGGTTGGCGGAACGCATCCTGACCTCTTTGAGGAGCTCACTGTAGCAGCCCACAGGTCCAAGACTCACTTCGCAAGGTCAATGAGGGCAGCAGCTGTAAAGTACGAGGAGCTCACTAGCAGGATCCCAGAGACCCTTCTACGAAACAAACAGGTTAGCGCCACGTTTCAGGAGTCAAGTACGTCAACCACCAGGAAAGATTTCCTTGAGTGGTGGAAATGGGATAGTATTGGTGCAGCATGTGAGCCGAGATGCGGGGGTTGCCGCTGCGGGAAATGCCAGCCAGGCGGCAAAGAAATGACTCTTGCTGAGGAGAGGGAGGTCGAAATAATGAAGGAAGGCCTCACCTATGTCAAAGGCGATAGCCACAGCGAGGAACCACATTGGCATTCCAGATATCCTTGGTTGGAAGATCCAGCCTCTCTGCCTAACAATAAAAGGACAGTCGAGGCTACATTTCTCAGGACAGAAAAGCAGCTGGCCAAGGAACCGGAATGGAAGGTTGCCTATACTGCTCAAGTGCATGACATGGTTGACCGAGGGGCGGCAATCAAATTGTCCAAAGAGGCAGTAACCAACTGGAAAGGACCAGTATGGTATGTGAGTCACCTTATTGCTCCTAACCCACACTCTGTCACAACCCCAGTGAGACTTGTGTGGAACAGCAGCCAGAAGTGCAGAGGTGTGAGCCTGAATGACCTGCTGATGAAAGGTCCAGACGTCCTCAACCAGATTCGCGCTGTTCTGCTCAGATTCAGGTGTGGGGTACATGCTGCCCTGGGTGATATAAAAAAGATGTACAACTCTGTTTGGTTGGAGGACCGAGAAGTACACCTGCATAGATTCCTCTGGCGAGACTCAGAAGATGAAGAGCTGGCGGAATATGCAATTACAAGAGTAAACATTGGAGACAAGCCAGCGGGGTGCATCGCACAGCTGGCAATGCGTGAGACTGCAAACCTCGCACCTTTCATCCACCTCAACGTGGAGCGTCAGGTGCTCCAGGAGGACAGCTACGTCGATGACATTCTCACATCCCACAATGACCTTGACCAGCTTAAAACCATCGCAGCAAATGTGAAGCATATCCTGCAAGCTGGAGGGTTCAAGCTCAAGCCTTGGGTCTTTTCTGGGCAAAGTGGGAGGAAGGGTTGGAAGGACGAGCCGGAGAAGGCCGGGACAAAGATTTTGGTCCTGCCAAACCAAATGAGTGAGGATGACAATAAAGCACTCGGCCTGGGCTACAGGGTAGAAGAGGACAAGCTCCATGTCATGACCGCAATCAATTTCTCGAGGAGAAAGAAGAAGATGAGAAGTGGCCATGACCTTCACCAAGGACAAGTCAGAGACCAGATGCCAAATCCCCTTACGAGGAGAGAACTGCTCAGCCAAGTTTCAGGGCTGTATGACCCGGTCGGCCTGGTAACTCCTGCTAAGCAGAAGGGAGCTATACTGGTGCGAAGGGCGTTCCAAGAGGCAAAGACTGGAAAATGTCCAGTCAAAGAGACATGGGACATAGCGCTCTCAGATGACCTCAGGGAAGCCGCGAAGAGCTCAAAGTGGGAGGCAGTCTCTTCGGCAGGAGTCGTCTCAGTAAAAGAACGAGAAGATGCCCTGAGAGACATCTTTCTTGCGGCGCAAGAAGGCACAACCTTCCCAAGCACCACGACAGACAGACTAGTAGTCTATAAAGAGGAAAACTCCGGGCTATTGGTTTGTGGTGGCCGAGTGCAAATCTTCAAAGAAGATCAAGTAGGGGTCCCTATCTTACCCTATAACACATGGGTGTCCACACTGCTTGCTCGGGAGGCCCACCAAGGGAGTCATGATGGAGTGGCTGGAACCCTGCTCAAGATGAGAAGGAGGGCATGGGTCGTACGAGGAAGAAGGATTGCCCAAAAGGTTGTTGATGGCTGCACAATCTGCAAGAAGGCAAAGGCAAGGAAATGTCAACAAGTAATGGGTGACTTGCCGCCGGAACGAGCAGAACCTGCTGCGCCATTCAAATTCACGACCATAGACCTCTTTGGACCGTACCAAGTCAAAGATGACGTGAAGAAGAGAGGGAGACTAAAAGTCTGGGGGTTGGTCTTCTGCTGCATGGCCAGTAGAGCCATCCACACTGAGTTGGTAAACACACTATCGACAGAAGGATTCCTGATGGCCTACCAAAGGTTCACGGCGATCAGAGGGCATCCAAGGAAGATCTGGTCAGATCCAGGCACCAATTTCATTGGAGCAAAACCAGTCTTGGAGGAGCTTTACAGATTTCTGGATGGCTTGAACAAACCAGCCTTGGAGGAGAACGCAGCAAAAAATGGGACTGAGTGGATGTGGAAAATCCACCCAGCCGACTCTCCACACAGAAATGGTGCTGCAGAAGCTGCTGTACGCATCGTAAAGAGAGCACTCCAGACTCTTGGGAAAGAGTCGGAGCTCACATACAGCGAGTTCCAGACAACTCTTCACATAGCAGCCAACCTGGCAAATGAGCGCCCAATTGACGCCAGAGTACAGAGCCGGGAAGACTGTATCCAATATATCACACCCAACACGCTCCTTCTGGGGCGGGCATCTCAAACCGGGGATGTCCAAACATTTGACTTTGCTAGCTACCCCTACAAAAGACTAAGAGCAATGCAGTCAGAGGTGACCAAGTTCTGGAGGCATTGGAGCCAACTTGCTGGTCCCAATTTATTTGTGAGGAGCAAGTGGCATACTATAGAAAGAAACGTTGCTGTTGGGGACGTTGTCTGGCTAAGTGACCAAAATGCGCTAAGAGGGCAATTCAAGCTTGGAAGGGTCATCAGTACGAATCCAGACAGTAAAGGCATCGTGAGGGACGTCAACGTCAGAATCTTCCCAAGCTACAATGTTCCTGTGACAAGACCAACGAGGGAAGCAAGAGCAAGTCATCCGACCGTGAGCGAGCAGAACAGGAAGATGCAGGCTACCATCCTTCACAGAGACGTCAGGCGGTTGGTTGTCTTACTACCTGCGGAAGAACAGAACAACATCTCCAGAAGATGAGGAGAACTAAACTGGGATTACAAAGTTTGCCTTGAAAGTTGGCGATCTCCACAGTGGTTCCATGTGAAGATCGAGTGGGAGGTGTGAGGTCAAACATGATTTTTATTTTGGATAAAAAGAAAGGGGAAGAATGTAAGGTAAATAAAGGTAATTGTAAATTAATAAAGCACCCAGAAAGAGATAAATAGTCACAGATTAAATAATAAACATTTAAAGCATTTAATTAAATGTTAGTGCAAGCAATCCGACTTGGGAGGAAAAGGGGCGGAGCTTGTAGGCACCGGAAGCACCGCGGGCGCACGTCAAAGGTGGGGATTAAATGAACGCCGGGCGGCTAGATCAAACGCAGCAAAGACGCGTCTACAAGTCCGGAGAGGCAGCCGGTAAGAGTGACAGACTTTATAATTGAAGGACTTTGCTGATGATCGCTGCCACCACCAGCTTGATTAGCGCGAGCGCTAAATACGTCACGGGGCTCCGCAGCCCATTCACGTGTGGCAAAGCGAAATGTTTGTTGCCATGTTGGTGGAGGCACAGCTGGGGGCTATGTGGTGACATGTGTAGACAGAGTGCACGGGCGCTGATCATGTGTTTAAAGTGGTTCTGGCATGTTGAAATGTGTGTTTTCTGTTTTTTTTATTTAAAGGTTTTTCACCTCTATCTCTATCGTATTTCTATACGGAGTGAAGGACTCAACAATCCAAATCTCAAAAATAAAAGGAGAAAAAAAAAGGAAAAGTTGGGTTTTCATTGGAGTGGAATCCAGTTTGAATCGGTGTAGATGGGTCAATCCCTATCAAGTGGGGAAGTGCAGAAGGTCCGAAGCCGTAACTTGACAACCACAGTCATGATCTGAATAATATTTACACATCGAATGCGGAGCATTCTGCTCAATCTTTACGTCATATTTCTTTCAACTGACTAGTATTGATTTATTTTACAGAGAGGAGTACCAGCCGCCCCGACCAGCCTGGCCAGCAAAGAGGCAGCGCGTTGACCGACGACTAAAAACACCATCGCCGGCAAACAGGGCGCGTGCTGCCCGGCGACTGCTTTCACCTCAGGCCAGATCAAGAAAGACAGCAGCACGTGCACCACCTGCACCTACGCTGTCCTGGAGGACGGATGAAGACCCGGACACTGCTCCCCCCGTCATCAAGTTCCAGCCAGCCCGGACACCAGGTCCACACCGGCACCTGCAGGTCATGGTCCTGTGCCCGTCTCTGCTGCTGTTGCAGCCTGCCCCAAAACAAAGTCAACGGCGGGTCGCAGGGTTTGCGAGCTTTGCAGCATGAAGAAAGTGCGAAAAGACACGGCATGGAAGTGCGAGGCGTGTAACGTTCCCCTCTGCCTGCAGCTGAACAGAAACTGTTTCCGGGAATGGCATGCCATGGCATGAGGATATGCCATTGAAGCAAAGCAAGCCATACTTGTATATTGTAAATTGTCTGACTAGTTTTTGTTCTGTTTTATATTTCTCAATATATATTCTGTAATTTAAAAAAAAAAAAGTGTTGTGATGGTAATTCTTCATTTGCACACACATCATGAAGCTTTATCTGCACTATGAAGTCATTTCTCAGTCCCATTTTTATCATTTTGGTGAAAGGTGTGAAGGGTTTTTTAGAGCTTAGTCTGTCACATTTGGACTTTACACAGTGTAAGAAAGAATTGTTTGTGTACATTACAATGCATGGAATATGATAATTAGTAAGGGATATTATTATGAAGAATGTGTAATTGTATGCATATGAAGGTCACTGTTTTATTAATGATTAATGTGTGAATGGATTTTAAAACAACGTTTGCACAGTGCATGTGGATGCCGGTGGACTGTTTTGAGACGGAAGTGTAGTTCTCTTGTTCGCCTGAGGTGGCGGAGCTGAACATTGACTTTATGAAGCAGCAGACAACCCGGTCTGTAGAAGAAGACTAGCTCCGCCCCTGAAGCTGCAGGCCAGTGAACATGGAGTTTGTTGGAAAAGGTGTGAAAGTATGACTTTTAACCAGTAGGAAGGGCTTTAAGCTCCATGTGTGATAGTATGAACTAACCTACGCGCGGTAGAGGAGGGTCTCTCTCTCTCCGGTGACGCGAGCGAAGCAGACGTGCGGGTCAGTAGAGTCCGCTGAGGAAGGAGAGACCCGATCGACATGTATAAGCTGTTTTTGTGATCATTCTTTTATTAAATACTTTTTAATTATAACTCATCGAATCCTGGACCTTTACTCCTCATGACCACACGGGATTTTTATGAATACTCTTCAGGTGTGAAAGACCATATTTCTACTCAAAAAACGATAATAAAATTTTTAGTTTTAGACATTTATTTACATGTATCTAACATTTTATTCATATATTTCACTGCTTTTGTGAACCTAAAACCTTTGGTAAACCAATTGCCATCACCTAAACAGAGTCACCACCTGAGTAAAGTTAGGTTTTTTCAAGCGATATGAAGAATTTCCAAAAATCGAGATTCCATTTTTCAGCTTTAGTGTAATATTATAAAGTTTTTCTCTTTACACTTTTGCCTTATGACAATGGTGCCTCATTATATAGATAGCTGAGATTGTTCTGCAATTTATGATGTAAAACATGGGTATATATCTTATATGCAAGTGCCTTAAAAGGTGAATCTAAGAAAATTATGTCAAATCAAGAAAATCGACTGAAAATGACCTCCAGTGTCCAGTGAGTTAACCCCAACTAGCTAACGTAATATGTTACAGAGTATTGCTGATTGTTACATGTGGCTTCGGACTCAGATGCATGTTTGACAGACAGCGGCCGGCAGCTGAGCTTTGTGGTGTTGTATGGAGCAATAAAGGTGTGTCTAAGCTTTTTGACCAGCTGTGGAAGATGAAGCAGGACACTCTTTGAATAAGACTCTTGTTTCTCAAGAGAGAGCAGAGCGCACAGGACATGTAACCTATACAGCAGACACTTTTGTTCCAGCAGGCAAAAATAATGGATTTAATGTTAGTTGACCTAAAAATGTTGGTGCTTATATTTTTCATGTTGACAGGAACTAAACCTGTTGATGTGCTGTAGCTTTTTTTCGTACAAAGTGCAGTAGACATATTCTGATAATAGTATATTTGTAACACACTGTATCTGTCACTAGCTACTTGTAGCAGTAGTGTGTAGCATGCCGTGAACTTACATTTACGTTGAGATCGGTCGACCAATGACAGTTCTCTCTACAGTCAGAGCTTGCGCAAGAAGGTGGAACGTGAGGGAGATACCATTTCCAAAACTTGTAAGGGGGTAATAACTATTTTCCCGGACGTTGCAAAATCCCGGACGTTTTTGGAATCCCTGCCGGACGCTTTTTTTAGGTCTCGAAAAGAGGACATGTCCGGGAAAAAGAGGACGTCTGGTCACCCTACTTTACTGTGCACAGACCGATCTTGCTGTTGTGTGTAGGGTGAGTGATGAATGATGGATGCTGCTAGCCCAGACTTGAGCATCAACTGTGCATTTTCATCGCCTTACGAAATACAGTAATGGATTAAGCACTATAGTCAAGAAATAATTAATGCATTGTTTTTAAAGACAAGTCTTTTAAGACATGCATTGTCAATAAAATGTATATTTTCTGTATAGCAGTCTCCAGCTCCAGTTTATTTTGGGTCTATTATGAGCAGTGGCGGGCCGTGCATTTCCTAACTACGCCTTCAATGCGTCTCTACAGCTGAAAAACCTAATCGCTAAACAGCTGATAGAGTGATTAAACGGATGGACGGGGGTGCGCATGCCCGATGTTCGTCAGTGGCACGAGTGGTGACATGTTTCTCAGTTTGCTGGTACAAATAATTGGTTGTAAGTATCTCGCTATTGTAATGGAAGTTTTTCCTATTAGATCTGTTAAAAAGGAATGATGTCTCTCTTAATCAAAGTTGTCTTAAGTCCGTTTATTCCTGCAGGAAGGAAAAGTCTGTCACTGGTCAGAGCAGCCTGTGACACAAGATTCAAAGAAGCCACCGTCATCAGGCCCCTTATAACACCCTGAGGTCTCCGCCCCCAAACCCCCCATGAAAGAAAACAGAGTAGTTTAGTCTGTTTGAGAACCATGAACACCCACGGTTCTCGTCAGCAGAGAATAAAACATTTTACTTTGTCCTGAGAAGTCAATCCCTTATCTGTTTACGACCCCCCAAATACAAGTGAAGGAAGATCAACAGTCCTTTGATCCCAGTACTCATCACAGTACATCTGCTTCTCCTCCCATTTGGTCTTTATCTCTGAGGGTCATTTAAAGTTCGATTCAGGCCCTCTTCTCCTCCAACATGACAACACTATATTTTCCCATTACACTATCACCTGGATTGGTCTACTTACAATTGAGGTGACGGGTGGCTCGTGCCTATTTCTGGACCTCCTGTTAGTGACTGCACTGTAAAATTTAATAGTGGTCCAGACTTACATCAAATGAGTTAACTTTACCCAGCTATCACAAATATCACTTCGTACTAGTTTTTACCAAGTAACAGTTAGTTGCAGGAAAAAATAACCAATTTACTAATTGTTTTGAGTAAAGCTAACTTAATACACTCAAGTAACAAATAACGGCTGGCGTCTGAGCATGTGCAGAAGCCAACATTCAGTCCATTGAGCACCCGGAAAGTCCGAGTTACAAGTGAACGCAGCATGACCGTGCTTTCTGCAGAAGCGACGTAAACAAGGTTGTGTTGAAACGTGCGGTGCATGTTAAGAGATTATTTACTATTTGTAAAGCCAACAACTGTTTCCCTGTGTTGAAGGTTTGCAAGAGGCTGCAGCAACAGCAAGGTAACTTGTCACTAAAGCCACTGTTAGCGGGGAAGTTATAGTATTTTAACGCTAAGTGATTGGTGTATGACGTTAGCCTACATATGTAGCGTTAGCTATATATTGCATGTAAAGAGTGGTGGAAAGAAACGATAGTCACGGCAGTGAAAGCAAAATTTAGGGTTTTTACACTTCGGTGGGTCTTTGCTACTTCTGTGTATTTAATGATTAGTGCCGTTGTAACAGAAAGTCTTTCCAACACAACACACTGCCATAGTTAATGTCACATGCACGCGAGCAGCCATCGGCTTCATGCAACGTTAATTTATCCAGTGGCGAAAGTCCTCTGGGGTCGGGGCCCGCGTCGAAGTGTAAAACCAGGTGTTTACATTTTTTATAAAATTATATCATCACAATAATACGTCACAGAGATATGGTTTCAAATCTGGCGGATATGGTTTCCACTTCCACGTCTGAGCATCTAAACATGGACATGTATGAGGCGTGCAAAGCTTCACTGTGAGTCAGAAGATGCCAAGCAAAGAGTCCTGAGCAAAGCTATATTGGAGGGGACAGACGGCGCAGCTTCAGAGCCTGAAGGATTCACTAACAAGGAGCTAGCCGGCGCTAACGGGCCAGATAGCTGGCTACAGCGTTTCTGTGAGACTGAATGGTGAGTAATCAATTGTTGTCTCTATCACCGTTAACTTTCTTACAGTGAACATAGTACGACCAGTAGTGTTGGACCTCCATTATGTGTTTGTAAGACCGTAAATAACATTTGTGTGTTGACGATAGCTTAGCGTTAGCACGTCACGACATAGTGCCGTGTTGGCTGTTATCTTCCGTGTCTGTGGGTGCATCCCAAGTCTCTAAATTGCATCCCCGTTTCCCTTTATCGCTTTATCAGCTGACGGAGTTTTGTCCGGAGAGTTTTTAGCGAACATTCCAATAAAAATACACTTAAAATATTGATAAAAATGATCGTATGTTTTCAGTTGATTTAATGGTGTTAAACTACTACTTATATTAATGAGTGTCAGAGTGGAGATGTTTTCTCTGTCGTCTGTTACCGTTTAATAAACTGCATTGAGTATTTATATACTGTGTTCTGTGTCCTGCTTATACGCGCAGGATCCATTTCTACCAGCGGAATGCGTCTTATTTATTTATTTATTATTTACGTCTGTATGTTTTGAAATTCTGATTGTGACATCATTATAAAATAACCCACAATATAAATATAGTTTCTCTTCATTACGTGTTGTAAAAAGTGTTTCCTCTCTCCAGCTCTCTCTGATTTTAATTACATACATAATAAAAGTTATTGAGGGAAACAACAGATCAAATCTTTGAAGACAGTTGTTTGTGGTCCTTTTTGTTGTTGTGAACATATTTTAACCAGATGGTGAATAAGAAAACAGATTTAATATATAGCTTGAGTTTAATCTGTGATGTCTTCACTCTGGTATTAAACTCCAGCGATCAGTCTGCTCAGCTGCAGCGTCCAATCACATAACAGATGAACAGTGAGGGGGCGTGTCCAGCGTTAAAACACTTCCTGGAAGCCTGCTCTCGGGGCTCCTCGATCATGGCTCCTCCGATTTCCCTCCTCGCTCCTCGATCCTCGCTCCTCCGAGCCGAATAAGAGCTTTGGGACGGCCGTCAAGATGGCGGCGCAGAACCACTTCCGGTTCAATCGAGGAGCGAGGAAACGACAATTTAGAGACTTGGGATGCACCCTGTGACTGAACGGTGCATAATCAACTGTTGTCTCTATCACCGTTAACTTTCTTACAGTGAACATAGTACGACCAGTAGTGTTGGACCTCCATTATGTGTTTGTAAGACCGTAAATAACATTTGTGTGTTGACGATAGCTTAGCGTTAGCACGTCACTAAACAGTGCCATGTTGGCTGTTATCTTCCGTGTCTATGACTGAACGCTGCATAATCAACTGTTGTCCCTATCACCATTAACTTTCTTACAGTGAACTTAGTAAGCCTAGTAGCGCTGGATCTCCGTTAATCGTTACTACTGTAGTGTTTATGTCACGTTAGGTGCTGCTAACACGGCGCGAGCTAACGAGAGCTAACGGAGATAGCTGACTACAGCTATGAACGGTGGTAATCAACTGTTGTCCCTATCACCGTTAACTTTCATTTCAGTGAACTCATACTGACTGTATTAATGTATTTTACAGAGTGGATTCAGAGCTGTGAGGGTCCAGAGGACAACATGCAGCATCGCTGCAGCAGTCTCCCTGTCCGTCTGCCTGCCAACACAGGCCGCAAAGCCAACCACAGCTCATCATCCCCACCATATAATAATACATTTGGTTTTAGACATTACATTACATGTGTCTACCATTTTATTCATATATCCCACTGCTTTTGTGAACCTAAGACCTTTGGTAAACCAATTTCCATCACCAAAACCGCTATACCACCTTAGTAAAGTTATGTTTTCACAACAAATATGAAACATTTCCAAAATCAAGATTCTATTTTTCAGCTTTAGTCATATTTTCTCTTTACACTTGTGCCTTTGGGACAATGGTGCCTCATTATATAGATGGCTGAGATTGTTCTGTAATTTTTTATATACAACACATGAGTATGTATAATATGCTAGTGACTTTAACCCTTCGTCCAGAGCCCGCGGTTTCGCGTGGTGACACTTGAAACTTTTCTCTAAGTTTCTAAAATATTCACAGCACCCCGATAATACATCGCAAAAATATAATTTTACGTCTGGCGGAAAGAGACGGCTTCCTGCTTCCGGGTGCCTGCCCAGGCAGAGCCCAGCATAATTTTAACATCATCAAGCAAGCGAAAGGGCAGCAGTGTGTCATCTGACGCTGGAAAATAAAAATAAAAAATCCTTCTCTGTGATTAGTTGAGTCATATGTCCGTCGCCATTTCGTGAACTAAACAACCAATGTACACTCAGGAAAATCTCAAAAGGACAACCCACTTGTACAGCATGTACACACGCTACATTTTACAATCAACATCATGACGACAAAGAGATTCAACACGGAGGAAGCAAAGCGCATGATTCTGGAGACCAGCGAGGAGGACGACAACACCGCGTCAGAGCTCGAAGGCTTTAGTTCTTCTGAGGAAGATGGGTAAGTGTAGTTACTAAACTTTGTTACGTGTCTGTAAGGCTGCATGGTGCAAACTAGTAATGTGTACAAACTAGTAATGTGTACACTGTGCAGGAGAGCACGAGAGCCAGCCACGCGGTGCACACTGCTGTTCACGTTACTACGTCATGATCTGAGTAATGTTTACACACAGTCTGCTTTGTACAATACTCTGCTTCACGTTACTACCACTAATATTTATACATCCAATGCGGAGCCCTATGCTGAAATTACTACCACAGTCATGATCTGAATAATATTTACACATCCAATGTGGAGCATTCTGCTCAATCGTTACGTCATCTTTCTTTCAACTGACTAGTATTGATTTATTTTACAGAGAGGAGCACCAGCCGCCCCGACCAGCCTGGCCAGCAAAGAGGCAGCGTGTTGGACGGCAACTACCACGACCAGCAAAGAGGCAGCGCGTTGACCGACGACTAAAAACACCATCTCCAGCAAACAGGGCGCGTGCTGCCCGGCGACTGCTTTCACCTCAGGCCAGATCAAGAAAGACAGCAGCGCGTGCACCACCTGCACCTACGCTGTCCTGGAGGACGGATGAAGACCCGGACACTGCTCCCCCCGTCATCAAGTTCCAGCCTGGACACCAGGTCCACATGTCAGTGCCACAGCAACACCCATTGAACTCTTCAAACTGTTCTTCCAACTAAGTCCACGGTGGGTCGCAGGGTTTGCGAGCTTTGCAGCATGAAGAAAGTGAGAAAAGACACGGCGTGGAAGTGCGAGGCGTGTAACGTTCCCCTCTGCCTGCAGCTGAACAGAAACTGTTTCCATGACTGGCATGCCATGGCATGAGGATATGCCATTGAAGCATATATACTTGTATATTGTAAATGGTCTAGTCTTTGTTCTGTTTTATATTTCTGAATATATATTCTGTACATATTTTTTTTTTTTTTATAATACATATTTTTATTAAAAAAAAAAAAATGTGTTGTGATGGTCATTTTTCATTTGCACACACTCCCTGAAGCTTTATCTGCACTATGAAGTCATTTCTCAGTCCCATTTTTATCATTTTGGTGAAAGCTGTGAAAGACCATATTTCTACTCAAAAAACGATAATAAAAACTTTAGTTTTAGACATTTATTTACATGTATCTAACATTTTATTCATATATTTCACTGCTTTTGTGAACCTAAAACCTTTGGTAAACCAATTTCCATAACCTAAACAGAGTCACCACCTGAGTAAAGTTAGGTTTTTTCAAGCGATATGAAGAATTTCCAAAAATCGAGATTCCATTTTTCAGCTTTAGTGTCATGTTATAAAGTTTTTTTCTTTACACTTTTGCCTTACGACAATGGTGCCTCATTATATAGATAGCTGAGATTGTTCTGCAATTTATGATGTAAAACATGGGTATATATCTTATATGCAAGTGCCTTAAAAGGTGAATCTAAGAAAATTATGTCAAATCGAGAAAATCGACTGAAAATGACCTCCAGTGTGCAGTGAGTTAAAAAGGGGAATTTAAAAAGTATGTAAAATCGAGAAATCAAGAAATTGACCCCCAGACCCTAGAGTGTTAAAAAACAAATTTGAAAAAGTGGCCGAAAAGTTTCCGGAGCTCGGACATCAGCAGGGAACTTGAAGGGGTGCCTCCTGGACATCAGGATGCCTCCTGGACGCCTCCCATTAGAGGTTTTCCGGGCACGTCCAATTTTTTTTGCACTGTTGCTGAGTTACATTTCCCATCCAATTTCAATGGGTCCTCTTTATATTCAAGGGTTTAAGAGCTATGTGTAGAAAAAAAGGGTATGCTCCAATTAATTAGAATCAATATAGTTGTGCGGTTATAATCGCTGTCACACTCAAGAGAGGTGTGCATGTTCAGGTTTACATGGTAGAACAATTATTCCAATGTTTAGCTTAGACCAGGGGTGCCCACACTTTTTTGGCTCGCGAGCTACTTTTAAAATGACCAAGTCAAAAAGATCTACCTACATTAATAATGATATATATATATATATATATATATATATATATATACATACCGAGTATACTTTATATTTACAATATTGGCGTACCTTGCATAACTTAGGGTGACCAGACGTCCTCTTTTTCCCGGACATGTCCTCTTTTCGAGACCTAAAAAAAGCGTCCGGCAGGGATTCCAAAAACGTCCGGGATTTTGCTACGTCGGGGAAAATAGTTATTACCCCCTTACAAGTTTTGGAAATGGTATCTCCCTCACGTTCCACCTTCTTGCGCAAGCTCTGACTGTAGAGAGAACTGTCATTGGTCGACCGATCTCAACGTAAATGTAAGTTCACGGCATGCTACACACTACTGCTACCCCCCGCGACGAAGTGTCGTCCTCCTCTCTCTCTCTCCTGCTCCACCCCCCCCGGAACGAAGTGTCCTCTTTTTCCTTACATTTTACTCTGACTGCACTGAATGGAACCAGCAGGGTTGCATAGTCCGGACAGTAGCTGCTGGTAGCCAGCCTCAGGCAGACCAAATGGTCATCAGTCATGGTGGAACGGTGTTTGGACTTAATATTTTTACAATATTATTATATAGTCGGCCTTCTCCGGATGCACACGGAACAGTCGTCTTTGAAGAGCTCTCGCTCGAACAGAACAGGCGATCTGCGTTGCTACATCCATGATCTCTTTCACATTTAGCATTGTAGCGCATAATGCTTGTTGGTGTATTATCAGTGGCGGCCGGCCAATAGAGGGCCGCGGGGCCTGGCCCCACCCACCGTGAGCCAGAAAAAACAACAAAAAAAACAACATTATTTATAATTTTCATTATAAAAAAAATATAAAAATATTAATAACTTATACTAATTGTCAATATTTATGTGTTTGAGCTATGGAATGTATCCGGTAATATTTGTAAAATAGGATATCTGCGCTAAATATCTGCTTTTCCTGCTCGTCCTCTCTGCTCTGAGCTGCTCATGCACTTCTCTGCTGGTCTCTAATGCTCGTGCACATGCCGGGCCCCGAAGCATTTGGCCCAAGAAAGTCGGGTCTAATACGCAGTTTAGCCAATCACTGATTAAAGATATAAATGATGGACACATCATTTATCCAATCCGCGCCCTGAAAAGGACTTCTGCGGGGCCAGGCCCCGGGTGCGCTCACAGCTAGTCTCTCGTTCTTATCTCGCGTGTTCTCGTTCTCTTCGCTTGTATTCTCGTCTGCCCGTCTCTCTCAGCGCCATTTTAACGTCATGACAATGGAGCCCTAAGACTCAAGCCTAACTAGATCAAATCTCTCCTCAAATACTTGGACTGCATGCTGCTGTTGGTTATAAGGGATTAGATTCTGGAGGAAGTAAAGAACGCTGATTTGTATCGCCAAGTGGACGAGAAGAGTCAACGGATATTTTCATGCTAAGCTACATCAGCGCTAACGGTACATCACTATCCAGAACGCCACGGACACCATCGCTCCAGCGGTTATGACAGGCTGCTGTAATGAGGGGAGCCACAGTGCAGCTTTATTCCTGGCATTGCCCTCCGGAACTAAGCAGCAGCGACGGGGAGGGAGAGGCCAGGGCTAACGTTAGCTAGCAGGCTAACGTTAGCCCGCTAGCACTAGCACTGCTACACAAAGAGAAAACGGTTGTTTAGTTACAGACGGAACAACATCATCCCAAATGTGGACATGCTATTCAACCAGCTGCAGAAGAGGAACATCGACCCTGTCTTCATTAAAGGACGTGTCCAGAGGTTCACAGACAGCGTTAAAAAAAGCAGGTAAATAACTATACTGTAACGGACTGAGTGACATGTACTGTAATGTTAACCTGTTATGTTTAAAGTGTTATTGTGTTTACAGGAAGAAGTTGTTCTAGATAAGATTACTGTTTATTGTAATTACTGGGTTCAGGAGGTCAGTGAATGTCTCATGCGCTGTGTAGCTTGTAGCTTGTCTACCTATGAGCTACCTGTGATCGGCAGAGCTAGTGAGGTGGGATGTTGTTGTTGTGGAGCCTGTGGAGAGGAGGCTATGACCGGGAGCAGAGTGAAGCATGCTAAGAGGTTTTGACTGTTGTTCTGGCGTAGGCTACGGCCCACAGTAGCCTGTTCTGTTGTTACCGAATAAACACACAATAAGCAAGCTAACGTCTCGTAGCTTTCCTGACCCAGGGTCGTATATACATGTGATAGGAACCATCTTTACGTCCTATGTTTGTGTTGGGACACTTTTAGTTGTGACAAGCTCCTGAAAACATGTGCCGCGGTAGAAGTTTTTACTCTGCTAAAAGCTAGTTTAAAAGATATAAGTTAAAGTGACAACAAAGTGTTGATTTGTCGGCGTATATTATTATCCAAGTGGACCATCTCCCTCTCAGTTGTGTGCAGCAGCGAGGTATGTTGTTATGTTAATGATTCGTCGCGCATATTTACGTACAAACAGTTTACTGTGTAACGTGAATGCCAACTTGTTTTGTCTGTTGAAATGTAATTAAACAGTTGGACGGTGGTGTTGACTGAGGCGCACGTTGAAGAATAAATCCATCAGTAACAGAAGAACCAAGGTGTCGTGTATTTCTTGGAGGGAGGGATAAGTTGCTCACGTCCAACAGTCTGTAAAAGCCTACATGGGCCTAGTCATCAAAGTGAATGATTATGATAGAAAACATCACAATGATATTTGTTTAAATATTTTAAAAGGAAAAAAATCAGATTTTCTGACAGGTAGTTAATAACATGCTTATTCAGGTGTCCACCAAGTCAATTTCTAGAAGAGGCCTAGTTGTTTTTGAAGATGGCAAGTTGGCAACTATTCAATAACATAGTGGACTGTTTTCTGAAAGAGAGGACACGCTGGTAACTGACCGTCTGATACAATTTGATGATGTAGTTATAATTTCCCATCATCTAAAGTTATTTGTAAGATTTTACATACATTGTATTGTAGAAATACTTGACTTGGACATAAGTGTTCAATCAGAATCACTTTCATCAAAATAACTTTATTGATAATGTAAGTTGATTTATCTTTTACAGGTATGTGATACCATCCTGATGAAGCCAAGGTGCGGTTCTACTTCAGAGACTGTCACTCTTCTCAGGATCCTCATCACCATGACAACAGCTGAATCCGAGAGGTGTTTCTGTACTTTGAAGAGGATCAAGACCTTCCTGAGAAACACCATGACACAGGATCGGCTATGCTCTCCATGGAGAAGAAACTTGTCAGGAACATGCCTGACTTCAATAAGAAGGCCATTGAGAGGTTTGCCACTCAGAAGGACAGAAGAGCAAAGTTTCTTTACAAATAATCTGTCTCAAAAAAATATGCAGGTTTTATGCAGGTATATATATATATAGAAGAAGAAAAAAAAATACTGAATTGTATGAATAATGTCCTTATTATGTTAGTGTTGGAATAAATGTTTAAATATTCAACTGCAAAGTAGTAATGTGTTTTTGATACCTTTTTTTGCATTGAATCATACTAGGATGTTTGCTGAAATTGATTGGCTGGCCCCACCCAAAAAAAAATCCACCAGCCACCACTGTGTATTATGCAATGGTAATTAAGGAAGTCGGGGAAAACATCGTCCTCCCTGTACTTGGCAATAAATCCATTCAAGCTGCCAACCATTGCGGGCGCACCGTCCGTGGTGATTGACAATAATAGGTTCGTTCGAGATGAGCCAGTTCTGCGCAGAATCGATCGCCGGCGATCGGCGAGCAATGCATGCCGGTTGGATTTTAGTCTGACTTGATCCCAACTTGATCTGACGTCATGCACACGTGGTCAACGATAATCTCACGAGAGCAAGGCAGTACCCGATTTCAGAGCCAGGCGCCGCAGTAGCTCTCCACCGACTGTGTGGCGCAGTGCATGATGGGAAACGCCTGGCTGTCACCACATCAGAGAGCTGATTGGCTCTTAGATTTGACAGCAAACACGTGTTGTAGAAAATCCTTATTTATGTGTAGTTGTAATACTTAACGCTTAACCACTAGTTCTGCTTTATACTTGTTGTGTAAATTCCACATACGTCAGAACATCAAACTCCATGGTGTCTGGGTTCCTAATATTATCCGTAGTCCCACAACAGCGTCTCAATGACGGCCGCTACCAGCGCTGGTTCAGGCGGAGCAGCAGCAGTTTCATTCAGGAACGGCAAGACGGCGGTGATGATGGGCGGAGCTTCTCAACGCTGATTGTCAACGCTGACGCAACTTTGCGTCACGCGATTTCTCCGCCGAAGTTGGGATAATTCAACTCGCGCGAATTCGCGGCGCGAATAGCGTGTTTGACGCGGGGGGCGAACAGAGCGAAAGACGCGTCTATCGTGCCGCCCGGCGAAAAAAACGCTTTTCCGCTGGACGGCGCGTCTGTGCATTGACTTTGCATGTAATCTGGTCGCGCGTCAAATTCGCGCCGCGTCCAGTGTGAATGCAGCATAAGTCCGTACCGTAAACAAACATTCTGGTGACACTTGTTTCATTGTCACATTGACAAACATATTTTTACTGTCAGATTTGAATGTTGCATAACTTTAACTTTCTTTGTTAATTATCCACTTCTAGAATCAGATGTGACAGCAATGTGCACCCTCGTACTCAGAGGCCTCCCTGTTCTACTTGGTGATGACTTCAGGAACTTCTACCACACCTGATTTGTAAGTTCTTATAATTACATCTTATCCTTGACATTTGTGTTAAATTGTCATAATCGGCATATGCATTTCTGAGAGTTTTGTGTGGTCACCAAGGTTTGAGCATCAAATTTCAACTTTGTGTGAGAGGGAAGTGAAAACTTTATGGGCAAGACTGGAAGGCAGTGTAGGCAGGACATATTCACAGTGACAATTTACATTTCCTTGTTGTAATGTTATTCTTGTTTGGTCTTCCACAGGGTTGTGACCGTGATGATGCCTGGGCACACATATTTTTTTGGGTTCTGACTGTCATCAGTGAGGATGTGCCTCTCTCTCCAAAGGTACTCCACCGTGACCAAGTATCTACTGCTATCTACCTCAAGCACTTTGCCTCTTGTTTGGGCTATCATATGCCTTACAGTTAGACAACCCTAAAGCTATGAAAAACACGTTAAACTTCATTCAAAGAGTGACTCTTGGCTTGGGACAGGACAAACTCCCACCAAAACTGCAAACTGTTAAAAATTAGACCGTTAGACACTGAAAACTACGATCCATGTCAGCAGAAGGAGTTAGTAATGTGCATTGAAGAGACATGAATTCATCTGGTAGAACAATGTGGGATCTTTGCAACCAGCCCTTTTAACTATGACATAAACCTGAACTTCCTACATTAAGATGAGCTAGGTGGCTACTGTCACCATCAGCCTCATGGGAGGATGTTTTGGCTTGACCTGAGTCTGCCTCTGTGGTCGTTTCAAATCCAGATTGGCAATACAAAATGGTCCTGAATGTTTGACTCACCCTGAGATACACAGCCTATATGTATTGTGTACTAACCCACTAGGATACTCCCATTACTTAAGGTCGACCTTGGTAAAACCTGTTACCAAGCCAAGGTAATTGCGAAGCTCTGACTGCTGAAGGCTGCAGCGGAGCCAGATCTTGGTCTGTCCGCAGTGGCAGCTGCAGGCCTTGCCGGAGTCTGAGCTGAATGAGTTTCTGGTTTCACCAGATTCCAGCATTTATAATAACTATTTAGAAATAGCCAATCTTCTCGCTGATGATCCTGTTAACTCACTGCACACTGGAGGTCATTTTCAGTCGATTTTCTCGATTTGACATAATTTTCTTAGATTCACCTTTTAAGGCACTTGCATATAAGATATATACCCATGTTTTACATCATAAATTGCAGAACAATCTCAGCTATCTATATAATGAGGCACCATTGTCGTAAGGCAAAAGTGTAAAGAAAAAAACTTTATAATATGACACTAAAGCTGAAAAATGGAATCTCGATTTTTGGAAATTCTTCATATCGCTTGAAAAAACCTAACTTTACTCAGGTGGTGACTCTGTTTAGGTGATGGCAATTGGTTTACCAAAGGTTTTAGGTTCACAAAAGCAGTGAAATATATGAATAAAATGTTAGATACATGTAAATAAATGTCTAAAACTAAAGTTTTTATTATCGTTTTTTGAGTAGAAATATGGTCTTTCACAGCTTTCACCAAAATGATAAAAATGGGACTGAGAAATGACTTCATAGTGCAGATAAAGCTTCAGGGAGTGTGTGCAAATGAAAAATGACCATCACAACAATTTTTTTTTTTTTTAAATAAAAATATGTATTATAAAAAAAAAAGAAAATATGTACAGAATATATATTCAGAAATATAAAACAGAACAAAGACTAGACCATTTACAATATACAAGTATATATGCTTCAATGGCATATCCTCATGCCATGGCATGCCAGTCATGGAAACAGTTTCTGTTCAGCTGCAGGCAGAGGGGAACGTTACACGCCTCGCACTTCCACGCCGTGTCTTTGCTCACTTTCTTCATGCTGCAAAGCTCGCAAACCCTGCGACCCACCGTGGACTTAGTTGGAAGAACAGTTTGAAGAGTTCAATGGGTGTTGCTGTGGCACTGACATGTGGACCTGGTGTCCGGGCTGGAACTTGATGACGGGGGGAGCAGTGTCCGGGTCTTCATCCGTCCTCCAGGACAGCGTAGGTGCAGGTGGTGCACGTGCTGCTGTCTTTCTTGATCTGGCCTGAGGTGAAAGCAGTCGCCGGGCAGCACGCGCCCTGTTTGCTGGAGATGGTGTTTTTAGTCGTCGGTCAACGCGCTGCCTCTTTGCTGGTCGTGGTAGTTGCCGTCCAACACGCTGCCTCTTTGCTGGCCAGGCTGGTCGGGGCGGATGGTGCTCCTCTCTGTAAAATAAATCAATACTAGTCAGTTGAAAGAAAGATGACGTAACGATTGAGCAGAATGCTCCACATTGGATGTGTGAATATTATTCAGATCATGACTGTGGTAGTAATTTTAACATAGTGCTCCGCATTGGATGTATAAATATTAGTGGTAGTAACGTGAAGCAGAGTATTGTACAAAGCAGACTGTGTGTAAACATTACTTAGATCATGACGTAGTAACGTGAACAGCAGTGTGCACCGCGTGGCTGGCTCTCGTGCACAGTGTACACATTACTAGTTTGTACACATTACTAGTTTGTACACATTACTAGTTTGCACCATGCAGCCTTACAGACACGTAACAAAGTTTAGTAACTACACTTACCCATCTTCCTCAGAAGAACTAAAGCCTTCGAGCTCTGACGACGACGCGTCGTCCTCCTCCTCGCTGCTCTCCAGAATCTCTTTGTCGTCATGATGTTGATTGTAAACTGTAGTGTGTACATGCTGTACAAGTGGGTTGTCCTTTTGAGATTTTCCTGAGTGTACATTGGTTGTTTAGTTCACGAAATGGCGACGGACATATGACTCAACTAATCACAGAGAAGGATTTTTTTTTTTTTTTTTTTCCAGCGTCAGATGACACACTGCTGCCCTTTCGCTTGCCTGATGATGTTAAAATTATGCTGGGCTCTGCCTGGGCAGGCACCCGGAAGCAGGAAGCCGTCTCTTTCCGCCAGACGTAAAATTATATTTTTGCGATGTATTATCGGGGTGCTGTGAATATTTTAGAAACTTAGAGAAAAGTTTCAAGTGTCACCACGCGAAACCGCGGGCTCCGTGGACGAAGGGTTAACTTATGTAGGTCATAAGCAGGCATCAGTATTACATTGAGACCATTTCGTAATCAGGGAAATGTTCTTCAAAGTAACTTAAACTACTACCATTTGTTGAGGAAGGTATGGTTATAGCTCAAGAAAAACTTCCAAGTGAGAATTGAAATGTAAATGAAATTTAAACAGTTGACTAATTATTTAAAAGGCGTATACATCTCTATGTATCCTATGCTCTTGGATGAAATCCATTTATATTAGAATCTTCATTATTTCAGTCCACAGTTTTGGCATCTAGTTGTGCTGACTCCTTACCTCCTTGTCCACAATGGTTTAAGGGAGAAACATCAAGTGGAGGGGAAGAATGAGGAGAAAGAATAAAAACTGGGAAAGAAGGCGGTCTCACTGTGGCACCTAAGTAAATTAATCTTTCCTCCCCAAGATCTGATGCAGGGAAAAATCCTTTTGGCTCTGGCTCCTCAATTAGAGGGATTAGTATCAAATTAAGTTTTGATTGGCTCCCTGGTGTGAGACCCTCTGCAAGTTTGCACAGAGGGGAGGAAGAACACATAAGGGGCCAAAATACACACAATGCTCCCATGAGTGGGGGTGGAAACATATCTTAATGGGTCTTCAGAGGCATTCCTCAGCAACAAAAGGCAGTGGCTTTTGCTTTTCTTTCAGTCTCCTTTGCTGCTGCAGAAGTGGGTAGGAAATATTTGCAAAATGACTTTATACCCCCCCAAAATGTACAACTGTGATTAAAGGATGACTCATTGGCAGCAGAAGTGTCTGGTTTCTTACTGTTCGTCGACAAGCAAGTGTTTTCACTGCTTTTGTGTGCTCATGTGTATCAGCCCAAAACGTTCTGACCACATTTGGCTTGGTGGCACACAATATGTTTTTTTGGTGAATTAATGAAAGCTGCAGCAAAGTCCTTCGGCCCAAAGCTTTCCTGAATTCTGCCTTCTTCATCGTGTGCTTGTATTTCTGGGTTTGTTCTTGTTTTGTGTACATCCGATAACAGGAGACTTTATGCAAACTGCTGCTAGTATAGACAACAAGGCCAGTAACACTTGTAATTCATTATCCAAGTTGAATTAACCCTTGAATTTTCAGTCGATTTTCTCGATTTGACATAATTTCTTAAATTCACCTTTTAAGGCACTTGCATATAATAGGGTGACCAGATTTGAGTTTGTGAAAAAGAGGACACTTCGGTGGGTGGAGGAGGGAGAGAGAGGAGGAGGAGGAGGACACTTCGTTGGGGGGGGGGGGGGGGGGGGTAGCAGTAGTGTGTAGCATGCCGTGAACTTACATTTACGTTGAGATCGGTCGACCGTCAGAGCTTGCGCAAGAAGGTGGAACGTGAGGGAGATACCATTTCCAAAACTTGTAAGGGGGTAATAACTATTTTCCCAGACGTAGCAAAATCCCGGACGTTTTTGGAATCCCTGCCGGACGCTTTTTTTAGGTCTCGAAAAGAGGACATGTTCGGGAAAAAGAGGACGTCTGGTCACCCTAGCATATAAGATACATTACCCATGTTTTACATCATAAATTGCAGAACAATCTCAGCTCTCTATATAATGAGGCACCATTGTCATAAAGCAAAAGTGTAAAGAGAAAATATGACTAAAGCTGAAAAATGGAATCAGATTTTTGGAAATGACTTCATACTGCAGATAAAGCTTCATGGGGTGTGTGCAAATGAAAAATGACCATCACAACAAATTTTTCTTTTTTTTTATAAAAATCTGTATTATAAATTAACAAATTTACACAATATACATGTTCAGAAATAGAAAACCGACCCGGGCTGGTGGGGATGGCTGTGCTAGAGGGGCTGGTGGTGGTTAATCCTCTCTGTGAAATAAATGACTAGTCAATACTAACTTCACACAGTTTGAACAGTTCAACGGGTGTATATGTGCAGCTGAGCTGTGTACCTGGTAAACAGTGTCCGGGTCGTCGTCAGTCTTCCACAACAGCGTAGGTGCAGGTGGCTGGAGCGAAGCTGCATGTTGTCCACTGCTGCAGATGAATCCTCTCTGTAAAATAAATGACTACTGGTCACTACTAAGTTCACTGAAAGAAAGTTACGATTGCACACCAAAACCCGTAACAGAGCAGGGACTATGCTCAGAGCATGAGCTAACTGTGCTAACGGCTAATGTAAACAACCTAAGTGCGTACCTGCGTTACGCCAGACTCGAGCAGCAAGGGACCAGCTAAATGTGCTCACTCTGCTAGCGTAAATATGCTATTGCAACACAAAGTTTAGTATCTAAATACACTTACCCATCTTCAAATGGATCCCTTCTCTCTGCATATTCCTCTTGGTCGCAGGAGTGAAAGCCTTCAGGGTCGTGCTCGTCGGAAAGATCGGCGCCATAGCTTCCTCCGTGGTAAAGTGCGTCCGTTGCCATAATCTCTCTCTTCTTTATGAGTGAAAACGCCAGCGTGTTTACAAAGCTCAGGCGTGTAGTTACATGCTGGTTCTTTGGGAGTTTCTTGAGTGTTCATTGGTTCGTTGATTTCACCAAATGTTGACGGACATATGATTCAACAAATCACGGTGAAGGATTTCGTGTGACGAGACTTTCTTGGCACAGCGTCATATGACCCGCCGCTGCCCCTATATTTGAATGATGGTAAAATGTTGCAGGGCACAGGTTGCGGAAGCAGGAAGTCTCCTCTTTCCGCTAGACGTAAAATTTATTTCTGCGATGTTTTATCGCGAAGCTATGAATATTATAGAAACGTAGAGTGTCATACCGCACGCTCGCGGCCCCCGTGGAGGTTGCTTTTTGGTGTGAACGTAGAACTGAGCTGGAAATGAAGGTACAGTCCCCTCAACAGATGGATTACAGACGTCCACAAGGTTGGCCATGAACAGCAAAGCAGGGTGGACGGCCCAAAAAAAAGGAAAAGAAGAACCAGGCAGCAGGACCAGGTGCAGGACAAATATACAAAACTAGTCATGTGTGCGTTGGCAAAGTAAATGGACCTGTACTTGTATAGCGCTTTTCTAGTCTTCCGACCACTCAAGCACTTTCACACTACTTGTCATCATTCACCCATTCATACACTGATGGAAGGGGCTAAGGTTCCACCTGCTAAGGGGCTAAGGTTCCACCGGTCCATCAGGATTATCTAACATTCACATACACATTCATACACCGTACATTCATACAGGAGCAATTTTGGGGTTAAGTGGACACATCGACATGGGAGTCATCTGAGCCAGAGTAATTTGTCATGCTGACCTCCATCAGCTTCAGTTGCTACTCAAGCCTCCATGATATGGAAGAGAACATTTTGCAACCCAGTCTCATTCCAAACTCATCCAACACAGATTGTTGGAGTCCAGTGACTGCTGGCCGTACTACTTTCCAGACTTGTGTTCCCTGTTAATTTTAGCTCAATGTAACGTGAATAAACATGATTCCCAGAATATGGTCTTCGGCCTTAATGACGCAGTTACCTCTGCTTGGCCCATGTGCAATCAGTGGACTATTAATACCTTAAAACTGGCCCAGAACGAGGCACAATCTAAGACAATGGAAACAAATCTGTCCTTTGCATGTGTAACAGATGTGTTTAGGGCAGGGGTGTCAAACTCATTTTCACCCCGGGCCACATCAGCATCATGGTCGCCCTCAAAGGGCAACTGTACAGCCTATCCACTGAATCACAGCTGATTCAGTGGATCAGCTGTGGATCAGCTGTTCGAGCAAGTAAAGTGTGTTGTGAACGCAGCATTAAAGAGTGTGTGAATATTCAATTCAATTCAGTTTATTTTATATAGCCCAAAATCACAAATTAAAATGTGCAATCTGTACACATAACATCCCTGTCCCAGGACCTCACATCAGATCAGGAAAAACTCCCCAAATAAAGATAGTAAAAACTCTTTCACAGGGAAAAAAAGGAAGGAACCTTCAGGAGAGCAACAGAGGAGGATCCCTCTCCCCGGATGGACAGAAGCAATAGATGTCATGTGACCAGAATGAACAACGTAACATAGTTACGTTGTTCATTCGGAATAAACGGCACTCTGCTGCATTAAAAATTCCCTTCAAAATAGAAGCACAGAATTTTATATTGAAAATGGGTCCGCGAACGACTGGAAACAGCTCCGCAATTTCATGGCTTTCAAGCCGTCGCGGGCCACATAAAATGACGTGGCAGGCCGGATTCGGCCCGCGGGCCTGGAGTTTGACACCAGTGGTTTAGGGCATGGAAGAAGTCGACTCAGATAACCTTTAACCTCTTTCCAGTGTTTATTTGCTCCTGCAGGAGACAACAAAACACACACGTTGTCTTCTGGTCTCTTTGTCTGCACATCAGCTTCCCTGAGCAGTATAGAACTTTTGTGTCCGAGAGGACTACATTAAAGCTAACAACTCTTGTCAAAACCATGAATCATGACAAAAAGGGTAAAACAACGACCCCAAGTGGACAGATAGATAACTGCTTGAGCTAGAGTGACTCAGCAGTAACAGCAAAAATTCCAACATTAAACAAAACAAAACACATACCTGCAGAAGACCACAGTCTCTTTGTCTGCACATCAGCTTCAACGCAAAACAACAGAATTTATACAAGGAAAATATACGACAGGGCGACCGGATGTAGACAATACAAATGGCGCCAAATGAAACGGCCACAAAACATATATTTTAACCATCTAAACGACACAACAGTTGATAGTATAGTATAAGTAGTCATTACCGTGTGGACATAAACGGTTCCATTTTTAAATCATTTTCCCCACAATTTACCCTGAGTATAGAACTTTTGTGAAGGAAAACAGGACTACGGAAGCCTAAGAGTGCGCGCAGATGAGGTGAAATGCAATTTATGCAGGAAACAGATTTAACTCATCAAAATAAAATGTACACACACACACAACAGGATCGTTGAATAATAAACAAAAAGAAGATATAATACATTGAAAATAAGAAATGACAGAGTGTATTTCTACCTCCGTTACACATGCACAAACTTGTCCACCTTTTGACGCAATAGTGAAAAGCGGCAACTGAATGCAAAGCAACCGATTGAGATGGCTTTAACTTTTAAATTTGCAAAATGAATATACATTTGTAAATCCTACTGGGTAATTGCATGTTCAGGTACCCAAAACTATCTTTGTTTTAATATTATATAAGATAAATGGGTGAAAGAAGAAATTACCTGAATTGCAAATCAGGTCAAAAGCTTGCATGTTACAAATTTGGTATAACGGGCACATGATTGTTGGAGTGTAAGACACTACTGGAGAGTAGAGTGTGAAGCTGCGGAAAATTGGAATTTAAATGTACCCTCTTTAACCGATCCTAAGCATTAGGAGCAGTGGGCGGGCCATTTGGGATAGAGGCACAGGAAAAAGAAGGCAGAGGAAATGAGGGAAAATATATACACAAGTTAAAACTATACTTCAGAAGCAAATGATGGATAACGACAAAGAAATCACAATGCAGAGCAACAAAATGAACTGCTCTTTGATTTCTTCCCTCTGTAAGACTGGCACTCGCTAAGAAGTGTGTGTGTGAGTGTGCGTGTGCTCTTAAACATACGTTTTAGTTGTTAGTTTCTTGTGAATGAGAAAGAGGCAGTTCTGAGTCTGACATTAGAGAGGGAATCCTATGAATTGAATAGTTTTCATTCTGACGAGACAACAGCAACATATGCTCTAACCTGAAAACGTCCACTTCATCATGCCATATCACTAGTGAATGGGCAGTATTGCAACAATAAGTTCAGTCAGTCAGTTTTGATGCAGTATTTCTGCAGACAGGAAAGAAACGGTGATTCAATGTAATTAACGCTGAAGCGTCATTGGAGTCCTTCTTTCCACACATATCCCTATATTAATCATCCATCGTCATCATCATGTGTCAGACACTGATGCACTGATGATAATCAGTGCATCAGTGTCTGACTACACATAGTGCAAGTGCAACACATACTCCCTACACAAGGCCATGTGTATTAATCTCTTACTCTTAGTGAAAAAAGAAGTGTCTTATACAAACATGAGCACAATCATAGGTTTGTGTTACTAAATGAGTCAGGTATGGAGTTGCAGTAACATAAATAATGTTGGTGAAGTTTGGTAAGCCTAACTTAGCACAAAGACTGGAGGTGCAAGGGAATGACTTCACTGCCTTCAGAGTCCTGAGTCCGCCACTGGAGGTCTCCCACATGACTAAAAAATAGTCATGCGTCGACCTACATTGAGGTCAATTAAGATCACAACTATGCGGACCATGAGTCCTATCTATATTTGTAGCTCATATGGTAGAGTGTTTGTCCATGAACCGCAAGGTATCAGATTCGATCCCCACGTGAGGCTTCCATTTTAAAACACATATCTTTTGCTACGTTTACACTGAGCGTCCTCACTACGCCAGACTTTTAGAGCACCGCAAATGGAGGACGGATCCGTTTTTACCAGTGGCGGGCCGTCAGGTCCTGCTAAGCCTTCTCTGCTGGCCTAAACAGAATCACAAAGTTTAAATTTCAATTACTTTTTTTATTTCTTAAATATTTTTCCCAATTAGCTTATTTTCTCATTGCCCAGCTCCTGTGTTGCTCTGTTGTCTGCCTTCTGCCTTCAGAAGCCTTCAGCCTGCTGGGGTGCGCCGGTTAGACAGCAGGCGTACGTCCAAAACCACAGCCCTCCACTGTGCCACAGAACCAGCAGCAGTAGTGGAGTTTGGAGACTTGATCCACTTCCTGAAAGTATATTTACTTTACTCAGTTTGCTGCAGCAGTTGAGGAATCGCTCTTCTTCTTCGCTCATCAGCAGCTTGATAGTTTTCAGCAGATGCTGTGTGTTTGTTCTGGAAGAGTCTTGCAACATTACATGTTTTGTTGTTTGCTAATTTCTCACCTCATGTCAAGCAGACAGGTCGGACACAGTGGCGGCTGGTGGATTTTTTTTTGGGTGGGGCCAGCCAATCAATTTCAGCAAAAATCCTAGTATGATTCAATGCAAAAAAGGTATAAAAAACACATTACTACTTTGCAGTTGAATATTTAAACATTTATTCCAACACTAACATAATAAGGACATTATTCATACAATTCAGTATTTTTTTCCCCTATATATATATATATATATATATATATATATATAGGGGAAAAAAATACTGAATTAAGGTGATCCTGTGTCATGGTGTTTCTCAAGAAGGTCTTGATCCTCTTCAAAGTACAGAAACACCTCTTGGATTCAGCTGTTGTCACGGGTGTGGTGATGAGGATCCTGAGAAGACTGACAGTCTCTGTGAAGAGGAGAACCGCTCCTTGGCTTCATCAGGATGGCATCACATACCTGTAAAAGATAAATCAACTTACATTTGCAATAAAGCTATTTTGATGAAAGTGATTCTGATTGAACACTTATGTCCAAGTCAAGTATTTCTACAATACAATGTATGTAAAATCTTACAAATAACTTTAGATGATGGGAAATTATAACTACATCATCAAATTGTATCAGACGGTCAGTTACCAGCGTGTCCTCCCTTTCAGAAAACAGTCGACTATGTTATTGAATAGTTGCCAACTTGCCATCTTCAAAAACAACTAGGCCTCTTCTAGACATTGACTTGGTGGACACCTGAATAAACATGTTATTAACTACCTGCATTTTTATAAAAATCTGATTTTTTTCCCCTTTTAAAATATTTAAACAAATATCATTGTGATGTTTTCTATCATAATCATTCACTTTGATGACTAGGCCCATGTAGGCTTTTACAGACTGTTGGACGTGAGCAACTTATCACTCCCTCCAGGAAATACACGACCCCTTGGTTCTTCTGTTACTGATGGATTTATTCTTCAACGTGCGCCTCAGTCAACACCACCGTCATCAATCCACCGTCCAACTGTTTAATTACATTTCAACAGACAAAACAAGTTGGCGTTCACGTTACACAGTAAACTGTTTGCACGTAAATATGCGCGACGAATCATTAACATAACAACATACCTCGCTGCTGCGCACAACTGAGATGGTCCACTTGGATAACAATATACTTCGACAAATCAACACTTTGTTGTCACTTTAACTTATATCTTTTAAACTAGCTTTTAGCAGAGTAAAAACTTCTACCGCGGCACATGTTTTCAGGAGCTTGTCACAACTAAAAGTGTCCCAACACAAACATAGGACGTAAAGATGGTTCCTATCACATGTAAATACGAGACGTTAGCTTGCTTATTGTGTGTTTATTCGCTAACAACAGAACAGGCTACTGTGGGCCGTAGCCTAGCCGAGAACAACAGTCAAAACTTGACCACAACAACAACATCCCACCTCACTCGCTCTGCCGATCATAGGTAGACAAGCTACAAGCTACAAGCTACACAGCTCATGAGACATTCACTGACCTCCTGAACCCAGTAATTACAATTAACAGTAATCTTATCTAGAACAACTTCTTCCTGTAAACACAATAACACTTTAAACATAACAGGTTAACATGACATGTCACTCAGTCCGTTACAGTATAGTTTAATACCTTTAATGAAGCAGGGTCGATGTTCCTCTTCTGCAGCTGGTTGAATAGCATGTCCACATTTGGGATGATGTTGTTCCGTCTGTAACTAAACAACCGTTTTCTCTTTGTGTAGCAGTGCTAGCGGGCTAACGTTAGTCCGCTAGCTAACGGTAGCACGTTAGTCCGCTAGCTAACGGTAGCCCGTTAGTCCGCTAGCTAACGATAGCCCGTTAGTCCGCTAGCTAACGGTAGCCCGTTAGCCCGCTAGCTAACGGTAGCCCTGGCCTCTCCCTCCCCGTCGCCGCTGCTTAGTTCTGGAGGGCATTGTCAGGAATAAAGCTGCACTGTGGCTCCCCTCATTACAGCAGCCCGTCATAAGCGCTGGACCTATGGTGTCCGTGGCGTTCTGGATAGTGATGTACCGTTAGCGCCGATGTAGCTTAGCATGAGCATCAGCTGGAAATATCAGTTGACTCTTCTCGTCCACTTGGCGATACAAATCAGCTTTCTTTACTTCCTCCAGTATGTAATCCCTTATAACCGACAGCAGCATGCAGTCCAAGTCTTGGAGGAGATATTTGATCTAGTTAGGCTTGAGTCTTAGGGCTCCATCGTCATGACGTTAAAATGGCGCTGAGAGAGACGGGCAGACGAGAATACAAGCGAAGAGAACGAGAACACGCGAGACGAGAACGAGAGACTAGCTGTGAACGCACCCGGGGCCTGGCCCCGCAGAAGTCCTTTTTAGGGCGCGGATTGGATAAATGATATGTCCATCATTTATATCTTTAATCAGTGATTGGCTAAACTGCGTATTAGACCAGACTTTCTTTGGCCAAATGCTTCGTGGCCCCGGCATGTGCACGAGCATTAGAGACCAGTGCATGAGCAGCTCAGAGCAGAGAGGACGAGCAGGAAAAGCAGATATTTAGCGCAGATATCCTATTTTACAAATATTACTGGGTACATTCCATAGCTCAAACACATAAATATTGACAATTAGTATAAGTTATTAATATTTTTATAATTTTTCTATAATTAAAATTATAAATAATGTTTTTTTTTGTGTGTTTTTCTGGCTCAAGGTGGGTGGGGCCAGGCCCCGCGGCCCTCTATTGGCCGGCCGCCACTGGTCGGACAGCATCGTTGTCAGTGAAAACAAATGAATACATCCACGCAGAATTAAACTCTCTACTTTTCTCCGAGACTTTCTTTATTTTTTATTTATCTGTTGATAGTTTACGAGGGCGGCGGTCTGCAAATCATGATGAGCCACCAGCAGGGGAAGGTGCTTGACAGCGACATAATAGGATGTGACGCACATTTTAGTTAAAGAAATATTTAAACATTTTTATTTATTTTCAGTGACCCACATCACCTCAAACTCCAAGATAAGAGGAATTCCCTTTGAAAGATTTTCCACTTGGCAAAAAAATCTAAATAAAAAATGTCCCCAAAGCTTCAGGGAGGTGCGAAAGAGCCGCATGCGGCTCCGGAGCCAACCCCTGCCTTATACGCTTGACCTGAGTGAGACTCCACTTGTACATATACTTTAATTTTAGTACATACTACTCAAATTAAATACATGCCACAATACCCATGTGAGTGATAGTACCATTACAATTCTAACAATAACGCTGTAGTCGACATTTGTAATGAAACTTTTTTTCAACTTTTTACAAAAAACAGAAACCAAAAGAGAAACAAACTAGCCTGACATAATTTCTGATTAGAAAATAAGAAAAAGTAGTTAAGCTTAGTTTGTCACATTTAGACTTGCACAGTGTAAAAACGAAATTGTTTGTGTACATTACAATGCATGAAATATGATAATTAAGGATTTGTAATTGTATGCATATGAAGGTCACTTTTATTTACTATATAATGATTAATGTGTGAATGGATGTTAGAATGGTTGCAAGAATGGTCCCTTTAAGGAAGTGTAGTTCTCTTGTTCGCTTGAGGTGGCGGAGCTGAACATTGATTTTTGAGATGATAGAATCTACCCTTTTCTAGAGAAGAAGAAGAATAGCTCCACCCCTGAAGCTGCAGGCCAATGAACGAGTAAAAAGGCACTCGTAGGTGTGAAAGTAGAACTAACCAATGAAATGGCCTTAAGCTATGTGAATGTCCACGCGAGACTGGAAGGGCTTCTCTTGAACCACAGAGGTGGCAGGTAACTGGGGGACAGACTGTGAATCTGTGAAAAGAGAGGGCCTCAATCGAGAATGCATAAGCAGTTTTTTGTGATCAACCTTTTATGAAATACTTTTTAATTATAACATCATTGCATTCTGGACTTTCACTTCCCATCACCACCCGGGATTTAAAGAATGCTCTTTAGTTGGCGACCCGGACGGTGGATCTTTGTGGTGGATCATGAGGAGGTATAGGCCGGATTTTTTCTTGGAAAACCGCAGACAATCTCTCTTCTCTAGTCACGGCGCCTCGACTAAAGGTAAAAGGACACATGTGAGTGGAGAGAAGCCGGTCTGACGAGGTAATACAGTTATATGTGTGTGTGTCTGGTAGCCTCGTGGGAGACAGTCGCGCTGTTCAGCTGATGTGGACTAGTGTGAAACTGAGAGGACTCGCTGTATAATGGTGGCTCCCAGTGGCGGGCCGTGGGTTTTCGAAGTAGGCCTTCAATGACGTGTGTCCACATCAGGTGCGGACTGGGGAAGAAAAAAAAAAGTGTCCCGGGAGTTACTGTCAAACCGACCCACGCGCTGCCCACTACACGGCGCATTCATACAGACTGTCATGTGTGGACAGCAGACGCTCACTCTGCTATACGGCCGATTTCTTTGCACTATTACGGGCATGGAGGTCACACGGTGTAAGCACCAAGCCCCCCCCCCCCGCACCGTTCTCGGAAAAAGAAAAGAAAAGGTTGTTTTAAACGTTTCCTTAATTATCTCCGCAACCACATGTTTGTTTAACTTCATATAAATTGCTACAATACCGTAACCCTTGTGAGAAGAGACATATGGTTTACCATTTTTTATTTCCCCCCCTATTAGTACCTGTAAAGTCACAAAACACGCCGCGCGCGCCCCCGTAAACAACGCACCCTCCGCAGATTCAGCACCCCATCTGCATCTCCAGCAACACCAACAGAACCTCCAGCCAGCACCACCAGTGTCTGGACTCCTCGGGCTATTTCCCATTACGCAGCGCGCGCCTTGCGATGTTGTGCATCCTGGCTGACCGACTTGACCAGCCCAAACCCGTCGGGTCAACAACAATGTTGTCCAAATAACCACCAAACAACCAGTCACATTTAGTAATAACGAAACAATGCAACACAATTAAAACACTGCAAACACACACACAGACAAGACATCTCCAAGCTGCTGCGCCATGGTGAGGGGAGGCCCCAGCTCCAGCAGCAAGCGCTGAGGCTTGTTAATGATTAAATACTGCAGATTTAAAAAGTAAAAAAGTAACACAGCCAGCGTTTAACTCATCACATGCCCGTAATCCTCTGTGCGAAAGGCGTCATCAGTCAAATCCACCAGGAAGGTAGCTTCTAGGTTCTAGGTAGCAGCTAGAAGTTTCTAGTAGCTTTGTGCCCGATTGACCAATCATAGCGCATGTTAATGGTCACGCTGGGCCACTGACCAATCATATACATCCACGCCACCTCGAAGGCCCTGGACGTTAAATATTCCGCCCAGTTTGACAAACTAAAGATCTGATTTGTTGAAGTCCATGACAATCAACCACAGCGTCTACTCCCGGTGTACTTTAATCTGCTAAATACTGCTTAAACTGCTTTGCTGGCCTAGAGACACAGGAGAGAAAAAATCTGATTGGATGAAAGCTTCTCCTTCAAACCAGGTGCACTGCTGAAGGCTGAAGACTGCAGGCTTGCCACAGAGGAAGACAAGGAGCTCTGCAATGAGGATAGGTTTATACAATATGGTGGGGCTGAGCGAACGTGAGTTTGCAAAAAGCTAACAGAAGTAGCACAACAGTCGAAGCGCTGGTCGCGGAGAAGGAGGAAAGAACGCGGAGGGGGAAGGGAGATAAGAAAGGAAAGCACGTGTAGGAGAGAGGAGTACTGTATACATAACCATTCTGGTGGGCAGATAGGGGACTGCAGGGATTAACCATCTAGCACCATCACGTGGCAAAGTTAGGGTACTACGTAGTTAGTGTCACAGAGGTTAGTTAGGGTACTACAATAACAAGAACTGAAATGACATTGGTTTGGATGAGCAGTCTTAACAAGCAGCTGAAGGCAGGCTGAAGGCAGAGCACCACAGGAAGACAGGAGCTGTGCAATGAGAAAATAAGCTAATCAATAACTATAAAACATGTAGTGTATTTGTGAAAAACAATTAAATTATAAAATAGCTATAACTTTGAATTATAAAAATATATATATATAAAATTTAAATTTAAACTTTGTGATTCTGTTTAGGCCGTTCATGAGAACAAATGATCATGACCGACAAACGCAGATCATTTAAATATCCGTTGCTATAACTTGGAAATACTTTCAATCAGTGGCGGCCGGCCAATAGAGGGCCGCGGGGCCTGGCCCCACCCACCTTGAGCCACCCCAAAAAAAAAACATTATTTATAATTTTATTAATTATTAAAAAATATATAAATGAATTATACAAATTGTCAATATTTGTGTTTTTGAGCTATGGAATATTTGTAAAATAGGATATCTGCGCAAAATATCTGCTTTTCCTGCTTGTCCTCTCTGCTCTGAGCTGCTCATGCACTTCTCTGCTGGTCTCTAATGCTCGTGCACATGCCGGGGCCCTGAAGCATTTGGCCCAAGAAAGTCGGGTCTAATGCGCAGTTTAGCCAATCACTGATTAAAGATATAAATGATGGACATATCATTTATCCAATCCGCGCCCCGGGCCAGGCCCCGGGTGCGCGTTCAGAGCTAGTCTCTCGTTCTCATCTTGCGTGTTCTCGTTCTTTTCGCTTGTATCCTCGTCTGCCCATCTCTCTCAGCGCCATTTTAACGTCATGACAATGAAACATCCCAACACGAGCGCTAAGAAGACTCAAGCCTAACTAGATCAAATCTCTCCTCCAAGACTTGGACTGCATGCTGCTGTCGGTTATAAGGGATTACATTCTGGAGGACGAAAAAACGCTGATTGTATCGCCAAGTGGACGAGGACGGATATTTCGTTAGCTAGCGGGCTAACGTTAGCCCGCTAGCACTGCTACACAAAGAGAAAACGGTTGTTTAGTTACAGACAGAGCAAGATCATGCCAAATGTGGACATGCTATTCAACCAGCTGCAGAAGAGGAACATCGACCTTGTCTTCATTAAAGGACTTGTCCAGAGGTTCACAGACAGCATTCAAAAAAGCAGGTAAATAACTATATTGTAACGGACTGAGTGACATGTCATTTTAACCTGTTATGTTTAAAGTGTTATTGTGTTTACAGGAATAAGTTCTATATAAGATTACTGGTTATTGTAATTACTGGGTTCAGGAGGTCAGTGAATGTCTCATGAGCTGTGTAGCTTGTAGCTTGTCTACCTATGAGCTACCTGTGATCGGCAGAGCGAGTGAGGTGGGATGTTGTTGTTGTGGAGCCTGTGGAGAGGAGGCTATGACCGGGAGCAGAGTGAAGCATGCTAAGAGGTTTTGACTGTTGTTCTGGCGTAGGCTAAGGCCCACAGTAGCCTGTTCTGTTGTTAGCAAATAAACACACAATAAGCAAGCTAACGTCTCGTAGCTTTCCTGACCCAGGGTCGTATTTACATGTGATAGGAACCAGCTTTACGTCCTATGTTTGTGTTGGGAGACTTTTAGTTGTGACAAGCTCCTGAAGACATGTGCGGAGGTAGAAGTGTTTACTCCGCTAAAAGCTCGTTTAAAAGATATAAGTTAAAGTGATAACAAAGTGTTGATTTGTCGAAGTATATTGTTATCCAAGTGGACCCATCGCCCTCTCTCAGTTGTGTGCAGCCAGCGAGGTATGCTGTTTATGTTAATGATTCGTCGCGCTTATTTACGTGCAAACAGTTTACTGTGTAACGTGAACGCCAACTTGTTTTGTATGTTGAAATGTATTTAAACAGTTGGACGGTGGATTGATGACGGTGGTGTTGACTGAGGCGCACGTTGAAGAATAAATCCATCAGTAACAGAAGAACCAAGGTGTCGTGTATTTCTTGGGAGTGATAAGTTGCTCACGTCCAACAGTCTGTAAAAGAATGAATATGATAGAAAACAAATGATATTTGTTTAAATATTTTAAAAGGAAAAAGATCAGATTTCTATAAAAATGCAGGTAGTTAATAACATGCTTATTCAGGTGTCCACCAAGTCAATTTCTAGAAGCGGCCTAGTTGTTTTTGAAGATGGCAAGTTGGCAACTATTCAACAACATAGTCGACTGTTTTCTGAAAAGGGAGGACACGCTGGTAACTGACCGTCTGATACATTTGGATGATGTAGTTATAATTTACCATCATCTAAAGTTATTTGTAAGATTTTACATACATTGTATTTTTGACATACTTGACTTGGACATAAGACATAAGTGTTCAATCAGAATCACTTTCATCAAAATATCTTTATTGCAAATTTAAGTTAATTTATCTTTTACAGGTATGTGACATCCTGATACAAGCCAAGGAGCGGTTGTCCTTCACAGAGACTGTCACTCCTCTCAGGATCCTCATCACCATGACAACAGCTGAATCCAGAGGTGTTTCTGTACTTTGAAGAAGATCCAGACCTTCCTGAGAAACACCATGACACAGGATGGCCTTAATGCTCTGGCTACGCTCTCCATGGAGAAGAAACTTGTCAGGGACATGCCCGGCTTCAACAAGAAGGTCATTGAGAGGTTTGCTACTCAGAAGGACAGAAGAGCAAAGTTCCTTTACAAATAATCTGTCAGAAAAACATGCAGGTTTCCTCACCGCACTGATTGGTGGGTCCCCAACAAACAAGGTTCATATGGGGCATCTTAAAATATAAACTTGTTCTATTAGACATATATATATATATATATTTTTATTTTTATTTTATTATTATGTTTAAAAAAAATAATATATTCATTATATTTATATTGTATATTTATGATTATATTATATGGTATTTATATATTATACTGAATATTATTATGATATATATATATATATATATATATATATATATATATATATATATATATATTCATATACATATATACATACTGTATATATATTAATATACTGAATTGTATGAATAATATGTCCTTATTATGTCAGTGTTGGAATAAATGTTAAATATTTAACTACAAACTAGTAATGCGTTTTTTATACCTTTTTTGCATTGAATCATACTAGGATGTTTGCTGAAATTGATTGGCTGGCCCCACCCAAAAAGAAATCCACCAGCCGCCACTGCTTTCAATAATCTGTTAAACCTGCTGGAAAACTACAAATGTTATATTGCTGTTACTGATCAAACTGCTGTATTTGATATTTTCTCTCTGGTGTTGTCTGCAGCCCTTTCTTTTATTTTACTTCAGTTACAGACAGTGGACTTCAGGAGGAGCCCCCCAACACTACCCCCCCCTCACAATACACAACAGCACTGTTTCTGCGGTGTGAGACCTTCAGGTTTCTGGGATCCACAATCTCCCGGGACCTGAAGTGGACCGCCAACATCAACACCATCCGGAAAAAGGCCCAGCAGAGGCTGTACTTCCTGCGCCAGCTCAGGAAGTTCAACCTGCCTCAGGAGCTGGTGATCCTGTTTAACTCCGCCATCATCCAGTCTGTCCTCTGCTCTTCCATCACTGTGTGGTTTGGATCGGCCACCAAACAGGACAGAGTCAGACTCCAACGGATCGTCAGGTCTGCAGAGAGAACCATTGGTTCCAGCCTCCCCACCATCCTGGACTTGCACACCGCCAGAGTCAGGAAGTGGGCTGTAAAGATCACCACAGACCCCTCACACCCTGGACACAAGCTGTTCCAACTCCTCCCCTCTGGTAGGCGCTACAGAGCACTGTACGCCAAAACCACCAGACACAGGAACAGCTTCTTCCCACTGGCCGTCACTCTGATGAACAGTTGAACAGACTCTTCATCTGCACTATCTGCACTTTTTTGTTTTACTACTGTCTTTAATGTCCTTTTTATATTTTTTATATTTATCTTGTATATTGTGTGTGAAAAAAGTACGAAGAGCAAGTGAAACCGTCAAATTCCATGTATGTGCAAATTTACATGGCCATTAAAGCTGATTCTGAAGCTTTAATAAAAGGGTTGAACTGGACGAGCTTTTGAGTCATGTTTCGGATTATCAGGTTGTTTGTTTTTAATAAAGTAATACTTGAACCGGGTTGTTTAAATCAGTTTAATTCAGAGGAGCTGGTCTATTTTTTAATCACCACTGTCGTGGGCTGTCTTATTTGACTTTTGTCTTTGAATGGAGCAACAAACACCCCAGCCCTGCCTAAATGAATCCATCAAAGAATGAAAGAGAGAAAGGAAGAAAAATTAAAAAAGCAGGTTTACATGTATTTTATGTTTGAAATGATGCAATGAAAAGCAATTCCCCAGTGTTAAATATGCATTGTCAAAGTGTATGAACTCTTCCAGAGTTATTACAACAACGTCAAGAGTAATTACTACCAATTTCTTGACTTCAGACTCTTGCTCCATGGGGATGATAATGGACACATCTAATCGCTCCAATAACAGCTTGTTTAGTAGTAGAATTAGAAGATACAGAAATTAATTTCACTACAACTGCTAGTATAGACAATAAGGTCAGCAACGCCTGTAATTAATTATCCAAGTTGAATCAACTTCTGGTAGTTTATCTATAAGTAAAGCAGATGTTTGTTTTCATTGGAATGACGAATCAGGGAAGGACACGTGACTGAAAGACCCAATCAAGTAGCAAACGTAGGAGTCTGCCTCATCGCTTTCAAAGGTCTCCGTTTCTAGCCGTCCACACTAAAACGTAACCCCAGATTTCAAACAAAAACTGCTTTAGCAGCGTTTTCAAACATCTGTTTAGAGGTTCTAAAATGCAAAAGTAGTGTGTAAACTTAGTAAAAGTTATGTGTTTTAAAGCAAAAACCTATTTTTGTGGATGTAGCCTCAGTTTCTCAGATCCTACAATTTTCACACACAAAACTCACCCATGATAAGCCATCCTTTGTCTTTATTTGTCGCATTTCCCCCCCTAATTTGTTGCTTTTTCGTGTTTATTAATGGAGCACATGGCACATGACAGAATACATTCATCAACATCGGAGAAGGAAGCGTGGGGATTAAGTGCAGCAGACTTTGAGATGATCACCGGCCATGGCCATTAAACTGCCCCTGGGAGGAGAGGGAGGTGAGTCAAGATGGAAGCTAAGCTACCACAGCTAGGACCTGAGGCTACTCTACTACCTAGCCTGCTCCTGGCTGTCTGATGTCCGGTCGCAGGAAAATAAGATGGATGAAATGAGACTTGAGGCAAACCCAGCAATTGGAGGTCTAAAATACTTTAGAGTGGAGTCATTTTGTATTTGAAATACTTAAAATACTTTCTCCATGAATCAGAAAACGGTTCACTTACCAAGCTCCTTTTTGTTTGATTTAACACAACCCTCCCCTCTTCAGCTCCGGTTGAGAGACTGTTCTCGTTTGCAGGAATAATATTCCATCCGCACCAGACCAGAAATATGGTGGTTGGGTATAATAACCAAAATGGAAGGATTATGATATCATAAAGATGTCATTGTGACATCTTGTATGAGACACTTAACACTGTAATACAGAACTATGTGGCCTACCATGCCACCAGCCAATGTAAGAGAGAAAGAAGTAGGCTACGATGCCACTGGCCAGTGTAAGAGAAATAAGTAGACTACCATGCTACTGGCCAAGGTACAGTAAAAGAGAAGTAAGTAGGCTACTCACTTGTTAAGTTACCGGTTCACTTTAGTATTGATTTACTATTTACCTTTTTAGTTTTATTCATTTTTCTGTGCAGAACTCTTTACCTGTGTACAACTCGTTTTAATTCTATATTTTGCTTTTACAGTATACATAGGCCTGATGTGCAATGCTTTTCATATGTGATGAATATTTTCTTGTTGATACAAATCCAAAGTTTAAGCCCCAGCCATTTTTCTCAAATTCCGAATGATTTTGCATACCCATACTAAATACAGAATACCTCCTCAACGACAAGGGCTATTTAAATAATTTCAAAAGGTATAATATACAGAAACACTTGTGAGACTAGTTAAGAGGTTCATATAGCAGTATATGTGTTACTGGTTTACTAGTTTATGATAGAACACAGAAAAAAACGAAAAGTGCATATTTCGTGTACTGGAGGTTTAGGTCTCTGAAAGCAAAAATGCCTTAATTTTCTTCCTGGACCTTGGACGCCTCTGGTTCCACACAGTGGCGGCTGGTGACATTTTTTTGGGGGGGGGCGCAGTTGGGCGGCGCGGTTTAAATAGCACTCCACAATGAGAAGAAAAGAGGTTTGGAGGTTTGAATATTCTAAAAAACAAAGCTTTATTTCAAGAAAACACAGTGCTCAACACTCCAATAACAACTATCAACAAACTGTAACTTTGAGCATGAGAGGTTCAGAGCAGAATGGTTTAAGAAACATTCAATGTGGTGGCCAGAGCAACTTCAGGGAATACATTGACGTAGCATTCAAACTGGGGGCCCTGCAGTAAGGTGGCACTGGTGAGGTGGTCTTTGAAGGCAAAGCGTTCCCTGGTGTGTCCAAGTATGCTGTCACAAACCTACAGATAAATATATAGAGAGAGAGACAGAGACAGTAAGATAAGTTGTGGGGAAATATCTACTACAAACAGACTTCATACTACAGACAAAAAACTATGTTTTGTGTGTCTTGATAAAACTCTGGACCTCCTGTATGCAAATACTAAGGATGCATACAGGGCCACTGCCCTTCCCCCCCTCGGCAGGTCTGATCATGACCTGGTCCTGCTGACACCCAGGTATGTTCCTCTGGTGCAGAGGCTGCCTGCGACCTCCAGGACTGTTAGGCGGTGGTCTCAGGAGGCTAATGACGCCCTGCAGGACTGCTTTGAGTCGACGGACTGGGATGTGTTGTGTGGACCACATGGGGAGGACATCAACAGCATGACTGACTGCATCACAGAATACATCAAGTTCTGTGAACACACCATCATTCCTTCCCGGACTGTGCGCTGCTTCCCCAACAACAAGCCCTGGATCACCAGGGACCTGAAGGCTCTTCTTAACAAGAAGAAAGCTGCTTTCAGGTCTGGGGACAGGGATGAGCTCAGGAGAGTCCAGCGCAACCTGAAGGTGAAGCTCAGGGAGGGCAAGGACTCCTACAGGAGGAAGCTGGAGGCCAAACTCCAGAAGAACAACACGAGGGAGGTGTGGACCGGAATGAAGCAGATTACTGGCTTCAAGGTGGGAGGGAGACATCCAGGGGGCTCCCTGGAGAGGGCCAACGAGCTGAACTGTTTCTTCAACAGGTTTAGTTCACAGCCCCCATCCGTCTCCTCCACACAACACACCTCCCAAACTCCTCCACCTCTGCCCCTCCTGTTGAGCTGCACAATCACTGAGCCCTCAACATCCAATGGCTCTCCCACTGAGCCCTCAACAACAACAATGGGCTCTTCCACCCTCCCCCCTCTCTCTGTGACGACTGACCAGGTGAGAAGACAGCTGGAAAAACTCCACCAACGCAGAGCTGAAGGACCTGATGGCATCAGCCCCAGGGTCCTAAAGATCTGCGCCACCCAGCTGTCTGGTGTCCTGCAGCACCTCTACAACCTGAGCCTGAGGCTGGAGGAGGTCCCGGTGCTGTGGAAGACGTCGTGCCTGGTCCCTGTCCCAAAGAAGTCATCCCCATCTGGCCTCAATGACTACCGTCCAGTTGCCCTCACCTCCCATGTGATGAAGGTGCTGGAGAGGCTGGTCTTGGCCCACCTCCGACCGCAGGTGAAATCGTCGTTGGACCCTCTACAGTTTGCTTACCAGCCTCATGTGGGTGTGGACGACGCCATCATCTACCTGCTGCAACGAGCTCAGTCGCACCTGGATGGAACCGGTGTCTCTGTGAGAGTCACTTTCTTTGACTTCTCCAGTGCATTTAACACCATCCAACCACTGCTACTGAGTGAGAAGCTGCGGGCGGTGGGGGTAGACTCGTCCACCATCTCCTGGATCACTGACTACCTCACAGGTAGACCACAGTTTGTCAGAATGGGCCGTGTGCTGTCTGAAACGGTGGTCAGTGATGTTGGAGCCCCACAGGGAACTGTTCTGTCTCCCTTCCTGTTCACCCTGTACACCACTGACTTCCAGTACAACACGGAGTCATGCCATCTGCAGAAGTACTCTGATGACTCTGCGGTGGTCGGGTGTATTAGGGATGGACGGGAGGAGGAGTACAGGGCAGTGGTGAGTGACTTTGTGGAGTGGGCCGGCGAGAATCACCTGCTGCTGAACGTGACCAAGACCAGAGAGATGGTGGTGGACTTCAGGAGGAAGGCGACTGCTCCTAGACCTCTGAGTGTTCTTGGAGTGGACGTGGTCATGGTGGAGGAGTACAGGTACCTGGGTGTTTCCATCGACAGCCGACTGAACTGGAAGAACAACATCAACGCTGTGTACAAGAAGGGGATGAGTCGACTCTTTTTCCTGAGGAAGCTGAGATCCTTCAATGTGTGCAGCAAGATGCTGGAGATGTTCTACCAGTCGGTTGTGGCCAGCGCCCTGTACTTCTCCATCGTCTGCTGGGGGAGCAGCATTGGAGCCGGTGACACCAACAGACTTAACAAGATAGTTAAGAAAGCCGGCTCCATCATTGGCTGCAAGCAGGAGTTCCTGGAACAGGTGGTGGAGAGGAGGACGCTGAAGAAACTTTTGTCCATATTGGACAACCCGGACCACCCTCTCCACCACCTACTGCAGGGTCAGCGGAGCACTTTCTCGAGGAGATTCCTCACGCTCCGCTGCAACAAGGACAGATACAGGAGAACATTCCTGCCAACGGCATTACGGATTTATAATAAATCACCGCTTGCCAGATCCTCTGTCTAACAACATGTCTATATATATTTTTGCACAATATTTTTGCACAATTTTTTGCACAATCCCAGCTATTTCTATTTTATTTCTATTTTATTTTATTATTATTATTATTATTATTATTTTTATTATTATTATTATTATTGTATATATCTTTTATCTTTCGTCCTGCTGTTTTTGTTTATTTTGTTGTTGTAAATTGCTGCTACCCCGACGCCAAATTTCCCCTCGGGGATTAATAAAGTATATATTAATTAATTCATTCATTCATTCATTCATTGATGGCTCATCAACATAGACAAAAGGCCAGGAGCCACCTTGATGGCTGTAGCTATGACACACACACACACACACACACACACACACACACACACACACACACACACACACACACACACACACACACACACTAACTTGTTGGGGGTTGAATTGGTATTTTAGATAAAGTTATAGCCTGATATGATATCCACCCAAATCTAACAATGTCCAACATGTGTTCTGCTGTGGGAAAGATAAAACATTAAACTCTAACACAGGCATCTGCTGATTTTGACACTCACCTCTGCAGCAATCCTTCAAGCTCATCTTCCTTCACAGCCCGGCGCTTCCTCGGCTGCTCAGAGCCACTGCTTTGCTACACACTGAGCCTCCAGCTAGCAGCTCCGGTTAGCATGTAGCTTGGTGCATGTAGCTTCACTGCTTTGCTGCTGAATATTTAAATCCGGACGTTCGGGTCCCAACTCTTTCAGCCTCTTCTTGTCAACATCTGATCGTGGATTGAAAGGTGTTTCGCGGAGAGATACCACAGAGTTTTCAGTCGCCATACTAACATAATCGAAGGCTCTGCTAGCTGTGTTGCTCGCGTAGCTACGTGGGAGCTATATGGGATGTGAGGGAATGATAAAGGTCTCTGATTCGACGAATAGTCCAACCACGTTGCAATAAGAAACAATGTCATTGGCTAGGGCGCAGATTTGTGCGCCAGAAGATTCACGTTTCATCCGCCAATGAGAAGCTGTCCTTGCCGAAACGAGGGTGAAATGTTTGTTCGCTGCCATAGACACACATTGGGCCGGCGCCCCGACAGGGGGAGGGGCTTTTCTCAGTGATGATGAATGGCGATATATTATATTTGGTATATCTTAAGTGGTTGTTGACAGGGGCTTACGGTCTCCCACACACATTTAGCGCGTCAACACGGTATATTTCTTATTTAAATTATTTGGTATATAATGTTTTTGTTTTTTTCATCGCAAAATTTTAAGAGGCGCGGCGCCCTAGCGCCCTCTATTGACGCACCGCCACTGGTTCCACAACAGAGGGGCTCTGCTCAAGCACCAATACATACCAAACAAGGCTGTGTAGAATATTGATTAATCATAAGTAAGTCATATTTCAGAGTCCTTTTTGTGGGGTTCACCAGAGCTTTGTGTACATTATATAGCACAAACCTGAATGCTCTGCTATACCAAATTGTGAATGTGAGAAAATGGAAAATCCAGAAAAAAAGTATTTCCTGTATTTTAAATACATGTATTGTAAAGCGGATCAGGTTAACATGTTTGTTCAGTCATCTGGTTGCTGGACCATGGTTTCTCTTGTTCTTCTGTGTCATTATGGGACCTGTCACTCCACTCAATGGATGAACCCACTCTACCAAATGATAATTATCTTTTAGAAGTGAAACATTTGTTATATAAATTCCACAAAATTGAACCAGAGCTCTGTGTTCTATCTGAGAAATTGTGCAGGATAGGTAAAAAGGTCTCCAATACTGGCCAATTAGAGACCTTAAGAACAGTCTGTCACTCACCGTTGAATTGCATGTGGCCTCAGAGGTCAGTTGTATTGCCTGAAGGAGTAACTACTTCTTATTGGATTCTTGCTACTGGACTGCTATATCTGGTGCTTTAGCATCAGCTATATATTTTGTACTGTATATAATGTTGAATGATTCAAGTCACTAAGTAACTAAAGCCTCTTTCAGAGATGGACTTCCAGACCCAAATCCCCATTATGTAACTACCACTATTTAAGCTGCACAGTTAGTTTTATTTCACATTGACAGTACAGCAAATTACCCTGTAATGTAAGAGGTTCTCTCAGTACCCCTATGCTTTACAACAACGGTACCCAACCTTTTTTGCGCCACGGACCGGTTTCGTGTAAGACCGGCCTTCACGGTGTGGGCGATAAATATGACGTGATAAATTTGACCTAATAAAATGATACGACCAGCATAAAAAATATATAAAATGCATAAAAATACAACACACCATGACGGCTCCCACTAATTAGCAAGCTCAGGGCTCCCACTAATTAGTGGGAGCCCTGAGCTTGTTTCTCTGCAATGAACCGGTCCCATCTCGGGGTAGTGGGAGACAATGAAACCCAACGAGTATGTCCAGTCTACAATGACACCAGACGAGTATGTTCAGTCTACTCCGCAACTAAAACCCTGCTTCACAAAGACAGGATGCGGGCAATGGAAGCAGGGTTTCAGAGGTTTTTTTTTGGCGATCTCAGGAGTTGAAACGTAGTTTTAAGTTTCATTTTTGGGGTAACGTATTTTTGGGGTAACTCAGACGGATGTATCCGGTCATTTTTCAAAATAAAACAATAATCAATTTATAATCAATCAACATGTTTTTCATTCACTCTTTTTGTGCGGCCCGGTATCCGTGAACCCACAGACCGGTGCCGGGTCATGACCCGGTGGATGGGGACTGCTGCTTTACAGCACTTTGTAGTGTATATTTAGTGAAGAGCTGCCATGCTATGTCTATGCAAAGCTGCAATGGCTGCATTGAGCTCATACAGCTGCAGCTGCCTGATTCTGAGGCCACTAAAGGTTGGGGATCATTTTACTTTTAGCTGCAAGGTGCAACCTGAGAGTACATGCAGACAATCAGTAAACTAAGTCCTGTGACATGTTACAAATAACTTTGTATTATTGCGCTGAGCCGCACTTTTCCGCATTCTGGTGTGTTTCTGCGCACTTCTTTTGGGGTTCAGTCTTACAACTATCATCAACCTGATTTCCAACAGCAACAGGCAGCAAAACAAAATTCTCACATACTTTTTTATGTATTTTGCTACAGTTGAGATTGACAGTGTAAGAAGTTGGAATAGATACAAGTTTAACATTTTGGGAGACTGATTATGTCTGAGACCAGCTGGCGCTGAAACTCTAAGAATCCAGTTGGGAATTGTTTTCACACCTGGGAATTTATGGAGCCTGCTGTGGAAGCGACAAGCAACATTTTCATGTTTCTGTGTGTGCGTGTGTTTCAGCAGATGTGTGCGTACATATGTATGTACTTATCTCCATGTGCTCATGAGAGTATGTATTATAGGGGGAAGGGGAAACAAACAGAACTCACAAGCTACACCATTTTACAAACTGAACAAAAGACATACATTGTAATTTGATGAACATTGTACAAACTAAGCCAATACGAGTGTGAAAACCCACAAACATCCATGTGTCTTTGATCTGTAGTGTGAGAATGTCTGGGGAATACAAATGGAACAGCATGTTCCTGTTTAAAATGCAAACTGAGATAGTTGAGGCACACATACGATGATTTGTTAGGGGGGGGCAACGGCGACGGCACAAACACTTAAAGTAGTGGCTCTCAAACTTTTTCTGTAAATAACTTCATTTTGTGACTCCATATCTGTTCTTTTATAAATAACAGAATAAAGAAAATTGCAATCACTTTCAAGTAAATCAGATTGCTCCATCAGACAATTTTTTTTGTTTTATTGCAATCACTTAGAACAATGAAAATAAAGTTATATCTGTGCAAAAAATAACTAATATTTAGTTACTACTAAATAGCTCATTGTGGAAAACAATAAGCTACTTTTTTTTTTGCCAAACAAAACAGAATGAGTGAAGAGATGTGTCAGCCATCAGGTTGCATCAGTATTAGTGGCTGCAGTGAGCCTCTACACATCTTTTTAAAACGGGGTTGTAGATTTGATACAATTCATGCTCAACGTTGTGCTGAGATCTGTTTTCTGTTTTGAGAGACTCAGCAGCAGAAAGGACGTCACGGAGACTTCTGGCAAAGAGCCAATATTGTTGTAATATGTGAAGACACAAGCACTTTGGCTCGTTTCACCTGAGCAGGAGAGCTGCGCCGGGTTCAGGGAGCTGCGCCGGTGCGAGGAGCAACTCCGGTGTTCCTCACGTGAGAGCTGCTTTTGCATCTTCACCCTGGGAGGGTTTAAAATGCAGATATAGCGGTCTGCTTTTCACGCGACATATTTTCTGCTGTGTGTGCGCGCGCACGTGTCTGTGCGCATCGGGGCGGAACTCCGCTGTGCGCGATGCAGAGCAGAGGAGAAGCGTTAACGCGACCATTTAGAGACCGAAATGACAAGCTGTCGTGTGGATAAGATCAATAAAATACGGCCGTTTAGTTTGTTTAATAACAGAACAAGGTGTAGACCGGTTCTATAGGAAAGAGAAACTTAAATGACGACTTGTGATCTGGAGCTATCGAGAAAATTACAGGGGTGCGGGGGGTTTCTTCAGGGGGGCGCCCCGCCCCCCTATTATAACGGTGGGGGAAACACTGAGACAGTTATTCTATACAATGAAAAGCTTATTTTGCTGGGTCCTCCTAACACACAGAATTAGAACAAACTTGAGGTAAAAAAGAAGGCACAACATATAAAAGATATAACAGTATTGCACAAACATATGATAATAGTATTGCTCAGTGTATAAAGTGCACTATGCATTGCTACAATGTCCAATGTTTACCAGCCTGATGGCCTACGGGTAGAAACTATTCGTCAGTCTCGTGGTTCTGGACTTCAGACTCCTGTAGCGTCTGCCTGATGGCAGGAACAAGAAGAGTCTGTGCTGGGGGGGTGTTGTGTCCCTGATGATGTGGTGTGCTCTCCTGGTTACTCTGGTGGAGTAAATGTCTTGAAGAGAGGGGAAGGCTGCTCCTGATATGTACTGTGCAGTTTTTAATCACACGCTGAAGTGCCTTCCTGTCCTGGGCAGTACAGCTTCCATACCACACTGTGATTGAGCTGGTAAGGACGCTCTCCACCGTATATCTGTAGAAGTTGCTGAGAATTTTGGGTGGCATGCCAAATTTTCTCAGCCTTCTTAAGAAATACAGTCGCTGCTGTGCCCTTTTGATGTTCTGCAGTGTGTTATGAGACCAGGTGAGGTCCTCGCTGATCTGCGGTCCGAGGAATTTAAAGGTTTTCACCCTTTCCACCTCTGTCCCACCTATGCAAAGTGGTGTGTGCTGCACCCTCTTCCTCCTTGGGTCAATAATCATCTCCTTGGTCTTGTCTGCGTTCAAGGAGAGATTATTAACCCGACACCAGGCCACAAGAGGTTATTCTGGCAGTATTGAGGGGTAAACTAAGACATTTACTTAGTTTGATTATATATATGTGAGCGAAGAGGCACGAGAGCAGGCTTCCAGGAAGTATTTTAACGCTCAAAACACCCCCCTCATTGTTTATCAGTTATTTGATTGGACGCTGCACCTGATCGGACTGATCGCTGGAGTTTCATACCAGAGTGAAGACGATCACAGATTAAACTCAAGTTATATATATTAGATTTTTTTTCTGATTCACCATCTGGTTAAAATGCATGTTCATTGTAGTTCTGAATAACAAAAGACAAACAACTTCCTTAATTTATAAAAATAATTGTCTTTTCTTGATCTGGCATTTCCCTCAAAAACTAGTATTATGGATATAGAGGAAACACGTTTTACATAATTTATGTATATAAATACTCAATGCAGTTTAACAGGTAAGGCTACAGAGACCAGGACACAACTCCGTTCCACTGTTCATGTCACAACTCCGTGACACAACTCCGTCAAAAATCTCTCAACTGTTAAAGCCGACTGACAGCTGATCCAGCTGTGATCAGCAGTCGCCGTCATCAGAGACAGACATCGCTTCATGTGACGCTTCAGAGGAAAGAACGGCTGCTGTCCAATAGTCAAAAAAATAATCTCCTAAACCCTTACCACTTTTCCTTGACCTCTGTGGAAAACGTCACAGGTTCAAGGAAAGATGGGAAGGAGAATTCATGAGGACTTAGGAAAATACAGCCCCGGTGTTCAGCAAATCCGAGGCTGCCGTTCGAATAGTCCTTTTTGGTTAGGAAGGTTCCTAACTTAGTGAAATGACCTGTAAGTATATGTGGCCGCCATGATAAATGCTGGTCGAATTCCCTAAATGCAAAAGAAAGGAGCTTCAATGCTTCTTTAATTAGCTCCTGTAGAATAGGAAACACTGAACCTTCCTTTACAAAAGGAAAGGAAATAATGCCGCCCCACAATTCTTTGCAGCGGCAACATTTAAAGCGAAGCATCATTCGGCCGTTCACGAGAACAAACGATCATGACCGACAAACGCAGATCATGGAAATAGCGATTGCTATAACTTGGAAATACTTTCAATCATCTGTTAAACCTGCTGGTTTTAAAATGTTGTTAATTTGTGTAGGTCTTGGGTTGACCTTCAAGATGGCTCCGCAGATGGCTGCCTCGGTATGTAGGTGCTCATCGTTTTTTGTTGTTTTTGTGTTAAATGCTGCGATTCCCGTAGCTCTTTCACCAGAGATGAGCTCATGAACATCAGGGGAACAACTCCAGCGGACTTATTTCCAACTTTTTTAACTTCTGTGGAATTACTGGACATTCTTGTGAAAGTTGTGCTCTCCTTGGCTCACGCAGTGAGAAGCCGCAGGAGAGGGAAACGTGCCGGCGCACTAGTGCGTCTCCGTAAACGGGGATCGCGTACAGCGCTGCCGGGAATATTTCTCTCCAACGTCCGCACGTGGACGAACTTCAGCTCCTTGCTGGGAGAGACCGAGACTTTTCTTCTTCCTCCGTTTTGTGCTTCACGGAGACCTGGCTCTGTGGATCGACACCGGACTCCGCGTTCCAGCTGGCTGGCTTCCAGCTGTTCAGAGCGGACCGCGACACGGAGCTCTCCGGCAAGACGAAGGGTGGAGGAATCTGCTTCTACCTCAACAACGGCTGGTGTAAAGACGTAACAGTGATTCTACAGTACTGTTCGCCGGACCTGGAATCCCTCATCATTCACTGCAAACCCTTCTACTCCCCACTCGCTTCATTCATCCTGGTCGGTGTTTACATGCCGCCGCAGGCCAACGCGCAGGACGCACAGCGGACACTCGCCGAGCAGATACGGTGTGTTGAGCGGACCTACCCGGACTCTTTAGTTATTGTCCTTGGGGACTTTAACAAAGGAAACCTCAGCCATGAACTCCCTAAATACATACAGTTTATTAAATGCCCTACTAGAGAGAAGAGCATTCTGGACCACTGCTACACCACAATCAGTGGGGCTTATCACGCCGTTCCTCGTGCTGCTCTAGGAAACTCTGACCACGCCATGGTTCATCTGATTCCCTCATACAGGCAGAAATTAAAGCTCTGCAAACCTGTGGTGAGGAAATTCAAGAAGTGGACCAGTGAGGCTCTGGAGGATCTTCGGGCGTGCTTGGACTGTCCAGACTGGGATGTCTTCAGGACTGCTACTAACAGTCTGGATGAGTTCACAGAGGCTGTAACTTCCTACATCAGCTTCTGTGAGGACAGCTGTGTTCCAACCAGCACCAGGGTGAGTTATAACAACGACAAACCCTGGTTCACAGCGGAACTCAGAAAGCTACGGCTGCAAAAGGACCAGGCATTCAGGAGTGGGGAAAAGGACTTGTACACAGTCAAAATACAGGTTTAGCAAGGCGGTGAGAGATGCTAAACGACTGTACTCTGAGAAACTGCAACAACAGCTATCAGCAAGTGACTCTGCTTATGTCTGGAGAGGGCTCAGGCAGATCACCAACTACAAGCCGAAAACCCCCCACACCATGAACGACCTCCGCCTAGCAGACGAGCTGAACAATAGACAATGGAGCAGTCCCGACGCCATCCCCCACAGGCCCATCAACTAGCCTCAGACCATCATCTCCCCCTCCCCCAGCCCATCGGGGGCTCATGCCTCCCCAGCGACGACCCTCACTATTCTGGAGAGGGACGTCAACAGACTGTTTAAAAAACAGAACCCCCGCAAAGCAGCGGGCCCGGACTCTGTCTCCCCCTCCACCCTGAAGCACTGTGCTGATCAGCTGTCTCCGGTGTTCACTGAGATCTTCAACACCTCCCTGGAGACATGCCATGTACCAGCCTGCTTCAAGGCCTCCACCATCATCCCCGTCCCCAAGAAACCCAGGATCACAGGACTCAATGACTACAGGCCCGTCGCCCTGACCTCTGGTCATGAAGTCTGTTGAGCACCTGGTCCTGTCCCACCTCAAAACCCTGACTGACCCACTCCTGGACCCTCTGCAGTTCGCCTACAGGGCCAACAGGTCTGTAGACGATGCTGTCAACATGGCCCTCCACTACATCCTCCAGCATCTGGACTCCCCGGGAACCTACGCCAGGATCCTGTTCGTGGACTTCAGCTCTGCCTTTAACACCATCATCCCGTCTCTGCTGCAGGACAAGCTCTCCCAGCTGCACGTGCCCGACCCCACCTGCAGGTGGATCACAGACTTGCTGACTGACAGGAAGCAGCACGTGAAGCTGGGGAAACACGTCTCAGGCTCCCGGACCATCAGCACCGGTTCCCCCCAAGACTGCGTTCTTTCCCTTCTGCTCTTCTCGCTGTACACCAACAGCTGCACCTCCAGTCACCAGTCCGTCAAGCTCCTGAAGTTCGCGGATGACACCACCCTCATTGGACTCATCTCTGGTGGGGACGAGTCCGCCTACAGGTTGGAGACTGACCACCTGGAGACCTGGTGCAGCCAGAACAACCTGGAGCTCAACGCTCTGAAGACAGTGGAGATGGTTGTGGACTACAGGAAGAACGCAGCCCCACCAGCCCCTCTCACCCGCCCCTCTCACCCTGTGTGACTCCCCCGTCGACGCTGTGGAGTCCTTCCGCTTCCTGGGCTCCATCATTTCCCAGGACCTCAAGTGGGAGCTGAACATCAGCTCCATCACCAAGAAGGCCCAGCAGAGGATGTTCTTCCTAAGGCAGCTGAAGAAATTCAACCTGCCAAAGAAAATGATGGTGCAATTCTACACTGCCATCGTTGAGTCCATCCTCTGCGCCTCCATCACCGTCTGGCATGCTGCAGCCACTGCCAAGGACAAGGCCAGGCTGCAGCGCATCATCCACTCTGCTGAGAGGGTGATTGGCTGCAATCTGCCATCCCTCCAGGACTTGTTCGCTTCTAGGACTCTGAAGCGAGCTAGGAAGATTGTAGCTGAACCCTCTCACCCTGGACACAAACTGTTTGAGTCCCTCCCCTCTGGCAGGAGGCTGCGGTCCATCAGGACCAAGACCTCACGCCACACCAACAGTTTCTGCCCGTCGGCAGTCGGGCTCATCAACAGGGCTCGGGTCACCCACTGACTGTCTCTGTCACCCCCAGGACTATTCTTATTTTTATATTTTTTTTTTACCAGTCACTCCTCTGCACACTTCATATTTAAACACTCATGCCACTTAACATACACTTTAACTTAAACACACGTCACTTTAACATACACTTACATTAACGTATATGTTTGTCTGAGCACTTTATCTGATACTTATTTTAATTACCCATTGCACTGTATTGCACTGTTGTTGTTGTTGATTGTTGTCTGTCTCGTCTCATGTCTAATGTATGCACCTTCAATCAAGAAAAATTCCTCGTCTGTGTAAACATTCCTGGCAATAAACGGTTTCTGATTCTGATCTTTTCTGTGTGTGTCTACACAACTGTGAGTCCATCTTTGTGTGTTCTTCCAGTCTATTGTGCTTCAAAGTGACTTGGCTTTTTTGTTATTAGTGCACTTATATTGTGATATTATGGCAGTAAAGAGACACCTGCATGACAAAAAAGTGTCACACCCTGTGGATACAGGGAGATTTGTGTTGATTCTGTCTGACCACTTCTTTATTTGAAGAAAGGAATGCAAACGATCCATACCTCCTGTGGTTGGACATGCAATATACTTCTCAAGCTCTCTGACCTCTGAGTTTCCTGTCTTCATGGATTTAAAGAAGTCATCCTAATCATTGTCAAGGGAACATTGTTATCCCTGCTGCATGCAAGTCAGGCCTTCTGGAAAACTAAATGAAGTAGTTTTATCGTTGACATCCTTCTATAACAATACACTGACAATACAGCCATGAAGAGTAACCTATACATAGGTTAGTAATCTAAATGAGTGCAAAACAATACCTTCTTCAATGAATATATTTATAACAGGTATTTCAAATGCTGTCCTCTGTGATCCAGCATGTCCTGAACTTTGGCATGAGAACGGCAGCAGCAATATGCTCTGTGCCCTTTATGACATAACACATCTGGATGCCACATTGTTGGACCCATGGAGGGGTCCACATATTTTGAGGATTGGCTGAAGCTTCCTCAACTTGTAGTTAGGAAAGAACTCACTTCATTACTGAAGCATATTCTGCCAATCAAGCCCATTTCTTAGTTATTATGAATGCCAGTGATATCAGTAAAACACATTCTAATATAATGTCTCTAATGTCACAAAACATGTAACATTTTGCAGCAGGCAGGGACAGACTTGAGTTTTCTGCTTGATTCATCTTTAAAGCAGTGTTAAAGAATATATTTTATATTTATTTAACCACCATCTCTAAGCCCATTCTCAAATCAAATGTGTTAAATGGCAGTCAATTAACCATTAGAAGTGCTGTAGATGTGCTAGTTGTATTGGATCATGCAACAACCATTAGAGCATAATATGTTGTTGGCACACAATTACCTATTGTCACCAAGGAAACAATTTAACGTTAGGTTTAGTTAACAAAACCAATAGTGAGGTTTAAGAAAACCTCACGGTTGGACTAAGCAACGAAACTACTTATTTAGGTTTAGGAAAAACATCCTGAAAGTAACTTCGCAATAACTCAAAAACCCCACACAAATACCGATCAGGACCACCAGCTCCCTGGTTGAAAGTCCTCTGTCCATTCCCATTCACCTCTCCTAGTAGTCTTTCTCACTGTTTATACGCCATAAGCTCTGACAGTTGCATATTCACTTGGATGAGTTTAATTTGTGTGTCTACCATAAACAAAGATCCTAAACTGACAATTCATTGATGTTGTTTCCGTGGTGTGGACATGTCATTTCAACACATTGAGATGGCATTAACATGTATGTTGGCTTGGAAGTTAATTAATACATAAGTGCTGTCATTTAAAATAGCAAAGACATCTTGATACTCCACCTCCTAAAAGTGTCTTCTTCCTTGCTCTCGTCATAAACTCTAAGCACCTTAAGAAAGTTTGAGCCACTGTCAGCTCAATAATACAATATTATTTTAAATGATGAAAGAATAAATATCACAAAAAAACATGCCTCATGTTAAATAGCTGAACCTTCAATATTTAGACTTTGTTTTTCAAAATAAACTTCCAATGTAGGTTTACTTTATTATTAGGTTTATTATGCACTAACACTGCTTGGTTAGGTTTAGGAAACAAAAGCTCTTGGTAAGGCCTATGAAAACATTGTAGTTTGGGTTAAAATAGGTGCATTTGTTAAGTAAAATAACTACATTACAGCCGGCTGTAGTAAAGTACAGAAGTTATGTAATACATCTACGATAAAATAAGTCAATGTTGACTTGGTTTCGCTCAAATACCAACAGCTGTCTTCCAGGTTTATGTTTGTTTCACCCATCCATAATTCCTGTCCCACCCGCCCTACGTGGTCCTTCTCAGTTGATCTGAGCATCTAATCATCATGCTGATGGGTTTATTTAGAGTATGTTTAAAGTCTGGTGCATCTCGTACTGAAGGGTGCATCAGTAGGTAGGTATCAGATGCCAATGAGCAACAACAAGTGTTGATATTTGACGAGTTGAGATCGAAACGGAGTGTGGATGTTGGGCCAGGGATGTGCATGTGCATCTTCTGAAGGAGACTGAGGCATTTCATCCTCTGTCATGTTCTTGAACTGGGCCTATAGTATAGTGTGACGGCCCCAAGGCCTCTGTTAGGACTTGTGTGTGTTGTGTTGCTGCGATCTGTCTGTCTTTTAGTGATCCTGGTTCCTGGTTGGTTGGAGCTTGAGGCCATTAAGAAATTGGAGACAACTGGCAACTGCTTCCAGCCTGGGGGAGTGTGTGCTTCTTTTCGCCTGGCACAACTTGTGCTATGTTAGACGTTTTGAGTTGCTGTACACTTTCATTTTCATTTTGAGTTGAACTAGCACTGTATTTTCCTGCCAGCATCCTTTATTAGAATTCCCATTTGTGTTACATTTGGTAAACTATTGAAGTATTTATTTAGTTAATCCCTTGCATGATCTATCCATCATTTGTTGTATGGCTTTCGAGCCAGATAATAACAATAGGGCGACTGTGGCTCAGTGGTAGCGCCACAATTGTACTTCAGAGCATCGGCGGTTCAATCCCCGACTCCACTATTCCATAACAATGTGTTCTTGGGCAAGACACCCCCAAAATGCGGCCGTATGTTCTTGCGGTTTATGAATGGGTGAATGATTGATTAGTCCTGATGCAGTTCTATGCAGGGGCACCTTGCATGGTAGCACCTGTATGAATGGTTGAATGACATGTAGTGTTAAAGCACTTTGAGTGGTCAGAAGACTAGAAAAGTTATAGTAGGATTATTTTCATATTCAAATTATTTCCATCTTTTCATCAACTCAGTAAATCAGCAGTATGTCTACCCCGGCTTTCCATCCACTCATTGCCCGATTGTTGTTGCAACCACCGTGGTAGTTAGTCATCTTGGCCACTCAGCAAAAGTGTATTCTGAGTTAATTCCTTGTGTTGTCGCTGGCCTGTACTTCCCTTGTCTCTCTGTGCCTCCAGGATCATCATCTCCGGTTCCCCAGCCTTCTTACTCCGGCAGCTCATTCCCCAGCAAGCCACGTTTACACTCCGCTCTGCTTGCCCTGCCTTGCTCGGTTTAGATATCCACCATCGCCCCCTTGCCATTCTCCCCACCCATTATCCCTGCAATAAACCTTTCACTTATTTGACTTTGCTTGTCTGTCTGCATTTAGTCCAAACCTACAGTCTGTCAGTAAGTCAGTAAGTAACTATTTTAAATGTTTTTTGGATATCCACAACACTGTTACATTTAATTTTGCATTTGAAAAGGTTAAACAGTGTTGTGGATATCCAAAAAACATTTAAAATAGTTACTTTCAAACTAATACAGGCCTGCAACTGCCAATACAACTGTAATGCTGCTTTTTTTGGTTAAATTAAAAAGATGCATTGCAAGCACTACACTAGTTTAGTAAGTGGAGCAGCCCCACATAACATTTAAATTAATTAATTCATCAATCTATCCCTGAAATACAAACTTTGATATTGTACATAATCATCTTTTAAGGATTAACGAACAAAGGCTCAATCAAGGAAATGAGATTTGTTTTGAAATAATACAACTATATTGATTTAAAAAAGCAATAGCTCCTTTACACATTTTCAGAAGAAAGTAGTGTGTGCTTTTTTAGTTTTCATATGTTCACAAAATGTCATCAAGGTTAAGGTGCGAAGGACAGAAAGTGAGTGTGATCTGTGGTGAAGGTATACAGCTATTATATTGTTGTCAAGGATGCCTAGTCTACTGTACTGTAGTAACAGGGAGGTATAATACATACATGCTATAAGGGTAAACCTTGGTCCTCCTCTCGTTCTGTGGGCAAAACTCGCACACACCTGCACTCTTCAACAGTGTTATGCATGGAGGTGAGCCCAACTATATCTAATTGCTACCACTCCACCTCCCTTACAAGCTTCGGTTTCTTCCCCGTACAATGCACACAACCCAGAGGCCTATCCCTGCAAGCAGGGGGCCCATAGGGTGGCGGTAGGGCTGGGCGGTATGGCCAAAAATCCATATCACGGTATTTTTTTTCCGAATAAACACATTAATTTATTGACGCCGAAAAGGTCTGCCGCTGCCATCGTTATTCACCACTCGCTCGCAACTGGCCGGCAGCTGTTTGTACGTTGGTACATAGGTTGTGTTAGGAAGCTAAACCTGGAGGGGTTTAGGACCCAGGGAAATGTAGTTAACTCATATCCCTTCATACTAGTGGCGCATGCGCAGCCGTAAAGACTATTGTCATTCTTCGGCAGGCAGCAACGTTTAATGTTTACAGTCACAGCTGTGTGTCCAGCGGTCTGAGCTACTTACCTCTCACGGATAGAGGTTGACTTATGGTTTCAAAGAAATTACAGCAACAAAATGCATTCTGGGTAAAGCCCGCCCACTCAGCCGCACAGGAAGAGACTTCTTCCTGCACATGAAGAGTCTTCCTGTGTGGGCGGGCATTTTAGCGAAGTAATTTACCCAGCATGCACTTTGGCGATGTCATTTCTTTACAAACCACTAGTCAAGTGAGTCTCCATGAGAGGTAACTAGCGCCGTCCGCTACTCATTCTGCTTAAAGCTGTGAATGTTAAATGTTGTTGCCTGCCAAAAAGCGGCGACTGGTATGACGGTATGTCAGAAATTCATACTGTACGTAAATCTGAAACCGGTATACCGGTTGAAACGGTATACTGCACAGCCCTAGGTGGCGGCTCCATGTAGATTCATGCTGTACCCGACCGTGCCCCATGTGTCAAGGCTCAGCCATGAGGCGCTCGCCAGTGAGCTCCCTGCCCAGGTCTGGCCCCTGATAAGGGCCCTCAGTTTTCCTTACAATCACCTTACAAGAAGCCAGAACAGTATAACATGCCTCAGTCAGTCAGTTAACTAATCTTGAAATTGCAATTAAAGAAACTAAAGTGAAACACAAACCAGGTCAAACAGAGTAAAGAAATTAAAAAAATGCTTTCAGTCATGGAACAAGGGGACCATGAAAGGCATTTATTTACCACAAAGAAATAAGGTTGTAAACAAACAAAGTACTAACTAACAGGGAAAGTAACCAGGCAAAATCTATATTTTTCATGTATGCTATGCGTGAAGCAGAGGGAAATACCTAAGAAATCTTTCATTTCTAATGAAATTAATAAAATCATACCTTAAATATAGAATATATGTCAGCAGAGATGATAAAACCATGCAGCTTCAAAGTTCAGTATCTCAAACTGGTTAACACGTTAACAACTCTATGGAAGCAAAAAAGACGTTTAAAAAAACAACTTCACCGGTGAAAAGATATTTAAAATTGAATCAAAATGTATTGAACTTTCACATTGAGACCGTATTTCACCGGGATTTGCAATCTTGTATTTTTTCCTCCTCTACATTGTGCTATTATTATAATAGTGTCAGTTTATAGCCCAACTAAGAAACATCCACATTTCCCAGTTCAATTGCTATAGTGCATGTGTAATTGAGTGAATAAAGTGTTAAAGCACTTAGAGTAGTCCATTCACCATATTTCAACCCGTTAGATTTCATGTCTTTCACACTCTTCACACTTAACAAAGACTTTCCGCCAGCTGTTCTATTTCATCCTTACTGACTGCCAGAGGCAGTGTTTCATACTGGACATATTCAGTATCGCGCTTGCGCAGTTCGAGTATTTATAACAAAGTTACGTGTGACCTCGGATGACCCCCCCAGTATAACTTCCGGCGTCATCCTGAGATCAATCCTTTTTCATCTTCTTGCTGCTCAGGCTAACTAGTATGTTAGCATCAGCTAAAGCTGAACTTGTGTAGAAGAAAGCTCGTCGCTTGTAGCCTTGTGACCACGGGTCGGAGTTGCGGGTCTCTCGCCCGCCAAAGGCTGCGACAGCTATAACCTCCTAGGAGGAGACGGTGCGCTTCTACGTCCGGACCATCGTGCCGGACAGCGTATCTATCTTCGGTCATCACCAGGTCGGCTACCTTCACACCGTGAAGCAACACCGGGTGAGATCGACTAATATTGTTTCTGCAACAGCAGATTCCACGGCGGGCAGAGCGCTCCCGGAAGCGCGTCTGCTCAGTGTGGCTACATCGCTACTGTCGCGGCCGGCTTTCAGTGAGCAGCGTCCGGTTCAGGCTGACTGATGGGACGCTAACGAGAGCGACGTCGGTAAACATTTCGGAGTGTCCCCACTCAGGCTAACTGGTGGGACGCTACCGAGGTTACGTCGATGACAGTACTAACAGCGATGACGGTACTGACAGCGTGTAGCTGCTGATACACCAATAATCACAGCTACTGCACTAGTCATGGCTACTATACTAGTCACAGCTACTATACTAGTCACAGCTACGCTATTAGTGAGGAGAGTTTCCTAGAAGTGCTCCCCTCTCACTAGACAGACCGTGTCTGCCCCATTTCCACAGGACTGGTCTCCACAGTAGTACAGTGCTCCCACTGAAGCTACTGCTAGGACACCAATAATCACAGCTACTGTACTAGTCACGGCTACTATACTACACCGCGTTCCACATTATTAGGCAAATTGTATTTAAGGGTCATAAACATTCATTTTTTGTTTTTTCAATGAAACTCATGGATGGTATTGTGTCTCAGGGCTATTTGGATGATTGAAATCAATCCCAGACACCTGTGATAATTAGTTTGCCAGGTGAGCCCAATCAAAGGAAAACTACTGAAGAAGGATGTTCCACATTATTAAGCAAGCTACATGTTTCAGGCAAAATGGGGAAGAAAAAGGATCTCTCTGCTGCTGAAAAGCGGCAAATAGTGCAATACCTTGGTCAAGGTATCACAACATTGGATATTTCCAAAAGAATTGCGCGTGATCATCGGACGGTGAAGAAATTTGTCACCGATTCACAGCACAAGCGGGTTCGTTCAGACAAAGGCAAAATAAGGAAGATTTCTGCCAAACAAATGCGTAGGGTTAAGAGAGCAGCCACTAAAATGCCATTGAATAGCAGCAAACAGGTGTTTGAAGCCGCTGGTGCCTCTGGAGTCTCGCAAACTTCAAGATGTAGGATGCTCAAGAGGTTTGCAAGTGTCCTTAAACCTGTTATTCGGCCACCTCTAAACCAAGCTCACAAGCAAAAAAGGTTGCAGTGGGCTCAGGACTACATGAAGACTAACTTTCAAACTGTTTTGTTTACGGATGAGTGCCGTGCAACCCTTGATGGTCCTGATGGATGGAGTAGTGGATGGTTGGTGAATGGCCACCATGTCCCAACAAGGCTGAGACGTCAACAAGGAGGTGGCGGAGTCATGTTTTGGGCCGGAATCATGGGGAGAGAGCTGGTAGGCCCCTTCAGGGTCCCTGACGGTGTGAAAATGACCTCGGCAAAGTATGTAGAGTTTCTGACTGACCACTTTCTTCTGTGGTACAAAAAGAAGAACCGTGCCTTCCGTAGCAAAATCATATTCATGCATGACAATGCACCATGTCATGCTGCAAAGAATACCTCTGGGGCATTGGCTGCTATGGGCATAAAAGGAGAGAAACTCATGGTGTGCCCCCATCTTCCCCTGACCTTAACCCTATTGAGAACCTTTGGAGCATCATCAAGCAAAATATCTAAGTGGGTGGAAGGCAGTTCACATCCAAGCAGGTGCTCTGGGAGGCTATTATGGCATCCTGCAAAGACATTAAAGCAGAAACTATCAAAGAACTCACAAGTTCAATGGATGCAAGAATTGTGAAGTTGATATCAAAGAAGGGGTCCTATGTTAACATGTAACTTGACCTGTTAAGATGTTTTTGATTCAAACTTTTCTTGATTTCAGTAAATATGACCTCCTAATGCTGCAAATTCAACAAATGACAATTTTTTGTTCTTTACAACCTATAAAATATCTTGAAACTCTGAAATTCTGCATAATAATTTGGAACACTGCATTTTGAGTTTTTTATTTTTGAAAAAAATACTGTTATCATTAGGAGGTTTGTTCAATAGAATTTGACTTATACTCTAACAGTTGATGACTTGAAAATGATACTGACTGAAAATCTGAGCAAAGTGTAATTTGCATAATAATGTGGAACGCGGTGTAGTCACAGCTACGCTACTTAGTGAGGAGAGTTTCCTTGCTCCCCTCTCACTAGACAGACCGTGTCTGACCCATTTCCACAGGACCAGCCTCCACAGTACCGCAGCGCTAGCCCGCTAGATATATCGGTAAACATATCAGGGGCAACCCTGAGAGGTGTGCCCGTGGAGGATATATGTGCTGCAGCCTCAGGGGCATCACCCAGCACATTCAACAGATACTACAGAGTGAACGTTGCCTCCCCTTACCCACTGGGTGTGGTTCTTGGCCCAAATTCCTCTGCTTGAGCCATATGAGGTAGTTCCGGTGGGATTCCTCGTGACTATAAGTCATCCAGTGTGAAACACTGCCTCTGGCGGTCAGTAAGGATGAAATAGAACGAAAGTTACAAAGGTAACTACGGTTCTATGAATCCTGGATGACCACCAGAGTTCCTGGTCACTCGGAATCTCGTGATTCCGCAGGATTGATCTCAGGATGACAATGGAAGTTATACCCGGCTGGGGGGGTCATCCGAGGTCACACGTGACTTTGTTGTTATAAATACTCAAACTGCGCAAGCGTGATACTGAATATATCCAGTGTGAAACACTGCCTCTGGCGGTCATCCAGGATTCATTGAACCGTAGTTACCTTCGTAACTTTTGTTTTAGGATACTGCCCATTAATGCTCACTAAGTCCCTGATTTGGTTTTACTGCCCAATAGGTTCCCTAAACCACTCCTGTTTGGAAATTAAACACATTTCAAAGTTTACTGGAGAATTTTTATGGAGAGTTTAAATGTTGTTCATATGCATTTCCTCTTGAATAATACAATACAAAATCTAACCAAGATGAACATTTGAGAAAGTTAATTCAAAATAACTTAAAATTGCATTTTGTGTTCGTTTTAGATACAATGTTGTAAAGGACCCAAACTGTGCTGGTAAGTAAGTAAGTAAGTCGAATACTTACAAAAAACAGGCTGATATGGTTCCCTCTCTTAGGAATCTTGACTGCTGACCAGAGAAAGTGCTGTGACTCACCACTCTCCCCCTGCTTCCTCCCTACGTACGCTTAACTTGGTGAGTGGCTGAGTATGTGTGGTATGCTTTTTGACGGACTAAGGGTGACCAGACAGAGTTACGTAACATCTCTGAGAAGTTAAGTAACAGAATTAAGGAGAGCGTGCAAGTGGACCACACTGTCGCGTAACAAAACGTGTTGTGAAGGAAAACACCTGAAATTACCTTGAACTACTAGTACTTTTAACATTACTTATTTGTATCAGTTCTGTCATATGGATTGACTATGTTGTAATTGTTTCATGTTGTTCATTCTGTACACATTTGACAATCTGCATTGCCAGATTACTCCTCCTTTGCTCTCCGGGATGTTTCTTCCTTTATTTATCCCCCCGTTAAAGTTTTTTTGGGGGGAGTTTTTCCTGTAAACTTGTGATTTTTTTATCCCAATTTTTTTTTTACGGGCAGAAGCAAAGAACAGGAAAGGACATTGGGATGGAGAGATGAATGTGCGTGGGTCGATAGGGAAGTCTGGGAAAAGAAATAGCAAGTTGCGCCTGGATCTCCGACGGATGGGAGAGCGAATCGGAGGATTGATCCCGAGATCCGTGGGGAACGTGGATGGCTAAACGCAGCCATCGTTGCTGCGACAAACATGGCGAGAGACAGAGGGCGCTTCGGGACTTTAGGATATCAGTTTAAGATTTCGCTCGCCTGTCGCACATCGTGTTGAAGCTGAGTCGAAGAGGAAGTTTCTTAAATACTTTGCACGGCGGAAATTAGACATGTTTTGGCTTGGTCCTTGTTCCCAAACTATGTTTCTAAAACTCAATGTATTGCAAAAGTGAAGACCTAAAATATGGTTATTGGAGAATTTTTAATTCATCATCATGGTGTCTGTGGCAGGCTTTCTATTTTTCTCTTGCTAGATAGCTGAAAAAACCTACTGTAATGAAGTGGAGCTTCTAATGAGGACCAAGACACATCTTGTATGAACGGAATCACTTTACTGGTGAACTGCAGTATTACAAACTGTTCAAGTGATTCAGAACGCGCTCTTGCACCCGACATGTATATATTTTCCACACGTAACATCAGCATTGTTAGCGTCAACAAGCACGTATCATTGTACTTTCTGCCTTCAAAGTAAAAGCACTTCCTGTTTCCATGCTCTTCACAATAAAAGTAAATCATGCAATCAAACAAGTTACAACACCTACACTGCACAACATCATACAGATGAAAGCAGAGCTTCTTAACAGCACACAGTCGTCTGTCAGAATGTGAGTGTGAAGAAGCAGTAACGCTTCCCAGGACAAAACTGGACAAGAAGCAGTCATAGCAGAGATCGAAAAATACACTGAACCTAATGTCAACAGCAAACAAACTATAATGTCTTGTCTCTGCTCTGTTGTTCAGTCCTGTGCAGAGGACTGGGGACAGCTGCTGGAATTAGACTCTAAGAAACTCAATGTGAGACAGAGGGGTGTTATGGACGGGCTTTTCTTGCCTGTTTAGCTTTCTTTTTATTTTATTTTCCTTTTTCCCTTCATGGTCGGCTATATGGGTCACAGTCGCAACACAGCAGAGAAGTTTCCTTTGAAGAGCAGCTGAAAGCCAAACATGTCAGACTTTTCTGTTCATTCAAAGCTGTATGTTTTGAAGGTAGAAACATATTGTATGCAAATGAAATCACACCGCTTCTCTGCATACGAACAAATGCATCAGTTTAGTACTCTGTACAGCTGCCATGAAGTTAATCACTGAGAGTGTTACGTAAGAATAGCAGTGTTGTGTGCCACTGGGGACAAGGCGTGGTGAGAGTGTGACCACTTCCTCGAGGTGACTCAGACTTCCATTAGCAGTGCATTATCTCTGGTGTGTTTATCACTGAGAGCCACACATGCAGTACACAACTCCAACATCACATCTTTCATCTGGGCACTGTAACATCAGGGGAGTTAAAAGGATGTGCCATGTGACAGCGTGTACACTATAGTGTGTTAGCTTTATTCAATGCCTTTAAAGATACACTCCCTTTTTCAGTTCTAGATACCGCTCACCCTGTTTGGGATTTTTTTCCTTTATACTTTGTCATCACACTCCTTAAGCCTTTTTTCTGAGAGTCTAATAATGACGCACATGGGTTTACATTGTAGTTACTTGGAAGCCTTGTGCATCTCATACAGACACTAAAGGCTGCCTTGTACGTCAGTATCAGACGCAGAGAGGCGTGACAAATCGTCGGTATTTGACGCCCTAGAAATTAGAACATGCTGCTTCATCTGAAAGTATGAGTGAAAACTTGACATAGGAAGGTGCAAGTAAACCCTCAAACTCAAAATGTCATAGTAAAAGCAGGGAGACAAAGTGGGACACTGTTGAACTGTTTAAGGAATGTATATTAAGTGAGATGTCAATTTGAAAAACAATATAACACATTCTCCCTTCCCACTCAGCAACAGTTGCTCCGAAACACATCTTTTGTTTTTTTCCCCACAGGCCAAACCCAGCAGAGCTGAAATGCAATCAATGTGTTTATTTTCCATTTTATCGTGAGCAAAACTTAAAATTACTGGTTGTGAATTTATAAATGGCGTGTGTTGACATGAGCAGAATAATGATACCACCCTTTTGTAGGAAATGTCTGCCTCATGTGGCCTAAGGTAAAAACATAATAGCTAAACAATATTTTGTTTAAGGTGTAGGTGTGGAAACTATAATTCACTGGATGACTCAGCTGTCGATCATGGGTTTGTCTCTGTAATTAGAGTTTTCTTTTTTCACCTTCCCGTTTTTGGCAGGCTGTAAATACACTGTAAATAAAAGAGAAGCATGTTGATGTTTTCCCCTGCTGTATTATGGTACCAATGTGGGTTTTGATGCTTTATTTAAGCAATAAGGTACGAGAGGCAGTACTGTGTCGTGCAATAATGTACTGTTCAAGGGAGTTGTTAGGCCCGACGCGCAGCGGAGGGCCGGCAAACCCTTGAACTGTACATTATTGTAGACACAGTACTGCCTTGAGTACCTTATTGCTTAAATAATACAGGTACCTGCGACTTTATAAATAGTAATAGTAAGCTGCCTTTCAGTACAAAATAGTTGTAGCCGGCAAAACATTGTGTATCGCATTTCAGCGACAGAGAAAATAGTCCCGGGACGCACATACGGGACTATAAAACGGACTGCCTGGTGACCATGCTGGTTGAAAGCAGGGTGGAGGATGACACTCAGCCACCGATGTAAAGAAGTGCTCTCGCTGCTTCTGTCCGTCTTTTCTCCGTCATGTTTCTCCTTCATGATGTTTAGAGAACTTGCCTCGCGTCGGGAAATTACCGACGTAATTATCTCTCACTGGAAATTATCACGATTTTGTGATCAAACCCTTTTCATTCCTCATCTTTAGGTTAGGGAGGAAGTGACGTGTGTGTTGTCATTCGTTATGCTAGTGTGGGGGATACTAAGTGAGCTTGTTAGCTGTTCCGTTTGAGCTACTGTTAGCGAAGAGCCCCGTTTCAATACTGTGAACACTCAAGCAATAAACCTGCAAGTTAAGGAAACCAAGGTCTGTGGTCGTTACTGCGGACGTTACAATATCAAAGTTTACACGAAACATGTTTGGTAACTGTCAAGCTTGAAATGACAACTAACGGTTGCGCAATTTAAATCTACCTGTTATTTTAAGTGCGCACTGATATGGAACGCTCTAAATGTAAACAGGCTGTACAGTACTTTATGGCTGAATAAAATACACCCCGTGACTCACTCTCAACCAATCAGAATGCTTGATTTGATCTACCCGTATTATAATAAGGTAGATGCACTAATGGATCTAAATAGAAACCAAGAAACATATTAGAAGTGTTTATTTTACTTGGGAGAATACATTATATTTCCCTTATCCTGAATCAGATGTGAGGACTCACTTTCACCCCTGTGCGTGTGTGGCAGAAGGCCGCTCTTGTCATTGGCTGGGGCAGCGGCACACCCCTTAATCAAACGTGCCTCGCTGGCCAATCGCAGTGCGTGGGCAGCCCATAAAATCTACGGGGATTCCCTCGGGCCCCTCACTGACGTCAAGCTCGTGTCCGGCTTCCGCCTCGTGAACTTCCGCACGGTCGCAGTCGATCCCTGGGGCTCCCCCTCTTCCTGCACCGTAGACGCACTGCAGATTTGTGTTGGTGAGTTCTGTGTAGCTCTAGCGATTTTATAGTGTCTCGTGGTGACAGTCATAATCCGCCTGATTTTATATAGCTGGCTGTGACCTCCTCATATGGCGTCTTGCCTCCTCCCGACGCGGATCGGCACCCTTGCCTGAGCGGTAGGTGCCTTCCTTGTGCCCAGTCAGGTAGTTTGGGGATTTATTATTATTATTTGATTGGATGTCTTCCCGGATCATAGGACACGGTTGGCTGAGTTCGGGGGAACGCTGCCGCAAAGGGCGTGCCGCTAGCCGGCGCGACTGAGAAGCACCTGCTGTTTTGCCTACGGCGGATTTCGCCGACGGCCGGTTTGCACCTCGCCGGGGTTTTGTGTACCAACCTGGTTTCCTGCCGGTGACTGATTTGGCTGCGTCGGCCTGCTGCGTCGGCCGCGGAGTATAACCAGCCCGGCGCCCCGCCTCATGTGGGGAATGCCATCAGATCCGGGTGTTCAATGAACTAATTCGTTTAGCGAGCCCTTTTATCGCAGGTTTATAATAGATTACCCCTGTTCTCGGTTGTCATTTGTCCCTTATTTGTCTTTTTGTTTCTTTTTCTTTTGTTTCCCCGTTGCCTTTGTTTCTTATTTGTTTTATTTGGTTGAGTTTCCTTTGTTGGGAGAACCGGAGCTTGGGATTAATTGTTTTTCTGTGTGTTTGTAGGTGCGGCGGGACTGAGGTGGCAGGGAGTGGTGCTTCCGGGTGTTGGGTTCCCCCTACGTGTGTTGTGTGTTTTAAGGTACCCCTGGTCCAGAACCCTCACGTGTGGCCGTGTGTGTGAGTGATGTGAGCGGACACGTGTGATCGGGGTGCTTTCTTTCTATTTCGGGACCCTCACCTGTGCAGCTCCCCCTCCCTTGGTCAGTCCCAGCCCTACCCCCTTTTATAGTAACGGCTCTTTTATAGTATACGATATAGTATATGATATTGTATTAGTATATTGTATTTTATTAGTGTATTAGTATATGATATTGTATTAGTATATTGTACTTTATTAGTGTATTGTATTAGTATATTGTATTAATATATGATATTGTATAGTGTATTTCAAATGGTATCAATGAACACATTGTGATTAAAATAAAGACTGTTCATTTGTACTGGCACCACGTCTCCGCCTGACTACGTATAAGGAACCTGTGTGTCCTTCGAGTGTCATCCGAGTCTGGAAGACTGGGCACAAACATAGTCTTGTCACACGTGCAAAAGGCCTTTTATTAGGAGGATAAATCAAGGACCTGTTAACCCAACAGAGCACAAAGACTGCAAGTAAATGAATGATGGAACACAAATATATTTCACCAAATTTCTAATTGCAAAGTAAGGAGTGAATTTGTTCATATAAATGCAAGGTGAGAGTCATCTACATTCAGGACATACACTACCGTTCAAAAGTTTGGGGTCACCCAGACACATTTTCAGTTTCTTCGCAATTTCTCGCATGGAATAGCCTTCATTTCTAAGAACAAGAATAGACTGGAGAGTTTCACATGAAAGTTCTCTTTTTCTGGTCATTTTGAGAGTATAATCGAACCCACAAATGTGATGCTCCAGATACTCAACTAGCTCAAAGGAAGGCCAGTTTTATAGCTTCTCTAACCAGCATAACTGTTTTAAGCTGTGCTAACATAATTGCACAAGGGTTTTCTAATCATCCATTAGTCTTCTATGCGATTAGCAAACACAATGTACCATTAGAACACTGGAGTGATAGTTGCTGGAAATGGGCCTCTATACACCTATGTAGATATTTCATTAAAAACCAGACGTTTCCACCTAGAATAGTCATTTACCACATTAACAATGTATAGTGTATTTCTGATTAATTTAATGTTATCTTCATTGAAAAAAACAGTGCTTTTCTTTGAAAAATAAGGACATTTGTGGAAAGTGACCCCAAACCTTTGAACGGTAGTGTATATAAAATGCTTTTCACTTTAGCAGTAAGCTTGCAATCCATCCAAACTAATCAGGATTTAAATGCTAGCTTTTTACTGTGGTGTACTAGCAAGAACACTAAATGAACACTGGATATCATACACAACGTTACACTTATGATAACTAAAAAGAAACCATCAACATGAATATGCTCCTATAACAGCCTCCTCTTCTGGTTTCAGGCTTTCCACCAGGGCCCCGTTCCTCGTACATGGTTCAAGTATAAATAGTATAATTTATAGAGGCTTTATGCTACTTTCTCTCTAATAGATAAATCAGACTTATTTTGAAAAGGTAAAAAGGAAGTGCAGATTTGTTTTAAGCTTGAATGTGAGCTTGACAGTACGGCTACGGATCTTATTACGGACGGATGCGCCTTTATACATTTAAAAAGTATAATAGTTTAATGGACCCGTATGAGGCTAAAGCTCTTACGGTGGTGATAGTTTACAAGTCTAATGTATTTTGACCCAAAGGAAGAAAATAAAAGGAGTAATTTCACCAGCAGTAAGTTTCATGCCACGTCGTATACAGCAGGGGTGTCCAAACTAGGGCCAACAGCGGCCCGCAGCCCCCTTTTTATTGGCCTGCAGCAGATTCTAAAAATAGAATGGAGAGAAAGTCAAGCAGACAGCAGCTAGCTCAACAATCACATTTTTGCAGTCCGACAAAAACACAAGAAAATTATTCATAACAGCCACAACAAGTATAAAGCAAAACTAGTGGTTATTTATTCCATAATCGATACCGGAAAAGACAGCTCTTTTTCACGGAGAGACCCGACGGCGATAAGCCACGCCCCCTTTGTCGCGGGTTTTTGTGGCGTTTGGTGTGAACACCCTCGTTTCACTCGCGCGACCAAACTGAAGCGGTAAACGCGACGCGACAAATTCTGTCGCGTCCGGTGTGAACACAGCATAAGAGCTACACCTCTCCAGCTAACCTGCTGTATCGAAGAAACACACAGATTAAAAGGATAATTTCTACAGTGGAAAGAAACACATGGATTAAAAGGACAACTTCTACAGTGGAAAGAAACACTTTTACGGAGGAAATGGATAAGGCAGTGGTGAATTGAAGACGGTGATGTGGTAAAAGTAGCACAAAGACGGAGGAAGGCTAACGAAAATGGAGGGAAACAATGCTACTCTGCACAGCAAGGATAAAGAGAAACAGATCGAAATCCTTCGAAAGGTAATTCAGATATACAAGGAAATACTAGAAAAGGAAACAGAACAAGGTGCTGTTAGACAAGAACTAAAAGAGTCTTTGCAAAATAAACAAGATTATTGCTGAACTTTTAAGTGATGAAGATGATGGTACAGATTTAGCTGTTAGACTAGTTAGAAAGTCCCTTGGCATCCCTCGCAGACAATTTGGAAATAAGGAAAATGGATATCATGAAAGTGTATGATGAACTGAGAGGGTGCGGCCAGCTCGATACTGAGTCAAGGCGTAAAGTTGATGCTTGTTCAATGTCTTGCCTCAAATTCAATGATCCAGCCTTAGAGAGAGCATTGGGCATATACTGGAACATTGAGAGTGACCGTTTCACCTTCAAGGTCTCACCAAAGCACCAACCCGCAACACAGCGCAGCATCCTGTCATCTTTCGCCTCCATATATGACCCACTGGGCTTCATACCTACTCAAAGGAAAGAATATTCTCCAGGATATGTGCCATCAAGGAACAGGATGGGATGACCCAATTCCAGAGCGACTGAAGCCACAGTGGGAGAAATGGCTAGATGACCTTGTTAAAATGGAAAGGATACAGGTATCTGCTACCAGCCAGCTGGCTTTGGAAAGGTGGTAAAAAAAAATGATTACATCACTTCTCAGCTGCCAGCACCACGGGCTACGGCCAATGCACATGCATTGGCCGTAGCCCATTCTTGAATGAAAGAGGAGACATTCACTGTGCTCTTCTCATGGGAAAAGCGCGCGTCTCGCCGCTGACGGTCACAACTATACCCAGGTTAGAACTTGCCGCAGCAGTTGTCTCAGTCACAGTGAGCCATATGCTCAAAGAAGAATTAGGCTACTGTAATGTAGAAGAGTTATTTTGGAGTAGAAGGGAGAAGAAAAAAAAAGAGTACCTCCACAACAGTGCTGGCATAGCACTAAAAGGAAACTGCAGGTCGGTGATATAGTACTGGACGCTGAGGACACTTTTCCACAAAGCAAATGGAGACTTGGGACCGTCTTAGAAGTCATTCAAGGCAAAGATGGACTTGTGAGACGGGCCAAAATCTTGTTTGGAGAGAAGGAACTGAACCACAAAGTCAGTCTCGTTAATGCGAACTAGACATCAGTCATCTGGAAAATTGCACGAGCCCGTCTTAGTTCAAAAGGGGAAGTCGTCGAGCACAGAATCCATGATCTAAAAGATCACACTACAACATGGCAAATAAACTCAAAGGAAGAGTCTCTTTTTTTTTTTTCTCCGCTGCATCATCAGATCAATCAGATTATATTTATTTAAATGTGCCTGCTGGCAGTATTCAGTTTATTTTATATAGCCCAACATCACAAATACAAATTTGCCTCGGAGGGCTTTACAATCTGTACACGACTTAATATATACTTATGAGGATATGTACTGTATGCGCGTATGTATCATGTACTATGTGTATATACATGTATGTGTAGATTACCATATAACTAGGAGTTTGAATATGTGTATGGGTGGATCAGTATGTATGTATTATTCATAATTTAGAAATTCAATTGAAAAGAAAGTGTGATTCTCTCTAATCTTATCATGAGTCCACCTTAATCATTTTCTATAATAATATGGTGTACTAATAACACTGTTGTATACTTATGAGTGCTTTCAACACATACATAAGTTTAAGCGCTAAATAAACGTTACGAACAGCACGGCATGCAGCGGCTTTCCCAATGTTCTCCGCATCACAGACACTGTACAAACATGTACCACAAAAAAGCGCAAGGCTGTTACCCAGTATGTGAGACTGACAATACTCGGCTGCGCCGTGTGGTTTTCAATGTACTGCTCGAGAAGGCCTCGGTAGAATCGTTTGCGCTCGTACAGGAAGTCATCATGATGTGAGAATGGATCTTGGCAATCTCGAAGAACTGTCTCCCTATAAAACTAATCTAACTAATATCGCTCCTTCATCTCTGAGGAAGGGAGCTGGCATTTTTGTCCGGTGGCCAGCTTATCCAGTGAATTTCAGTTAGCCTGCACTGGAGCAGGTTAACCATCTGGGTTCTAGCGTATCACCAGCGTGATATACATAGTTTAATTTAAAAAATCTCCGAAAATACGGCGCAGAAAAGAATCCGCTACTGTTAGAACCGCCAAACTCTGCAGTTTCCGGCCCCCTCCTCTGTGTGCTTCTGTGAGCCTGTAACAGAAGCTGACACTCCTAACCGTGATTAGTCAATTCAGGTGTCCGTCAAAATTGTTTGTGACTACCTATTAACACTCAGGAAATCCCTAAGGACCTCCCCACCCAGCTACGCTACAAAGGACCTAGGATACAATAACCTACACACCTGAGGTTTATATATACATGCTGTAGTTTACAGTCAGACAGAAGCTAGAGATCATGGAGAAAACACAGTTCACAACAGAGGAGGACGTTGCAGCAATTTTGGCCAGCAGCGATGAGGACGGAGGAGCGTCAGACGGCGTCAGAAGGCTTCGACTCCTGGAGAGGAATATGCTGAGAGAAGGGATCCACTGGAAGATGGGTACGTGTATTTACTAACTCAACTTTGTTTTAGCATATTTATGCTAGCACAGTGAGCACATTTAGCTGGTCCCGATCCCTTTGGTGGTTTCCCCCGGTGCCCGAGTCTGATTCTGAGACGGGGCTGGCTGTTTGGAAGCTAGCAGGGAGCTAGCGCTAGCTCTGCGAGCTAACGGGAGATAGCTTGCTACAGCGGGGACACCACTGGAGGTAGTATCAGCTTATTACCCGACTGCATCGTCAATATCACTTAGTACCAACTAGTGCTGAACTTCGTTACGTGTTTGTAAGACGTAACGCTAACTATCGGTATGTGTTTACATTAGCAACGTGCTAACACGCTAACATGCTAACGTACCGTTTAGCTCGTGCCCGGAGCTCTGTTACTGTTTTGGTGTGTAATCGTAACTTTCTTTCATTGAACTTAGTACTGACCAGTGGTGTATAGTAACGAAGTAGAAATACTTCGTTACTGTACTTAAGTAGTTTTTTGGGATATCTGTACTCTACTTTACTATTTATATTTCTGTTTACTTTTACTTTTAGTTCACTACATTTTGCAAAGAAAAATGATACTTTTACTCCGATACATTTCTCCTGAAACCTTCGTTACTCGCTACAAAATCCAATCTATCTTTAGAAAAAGAAAAAAAACATCGGGGACTGTGGTGGAACACAGACTCCACCAAGCAGGTTTTGCGAATCACAATGTTTTGCATTTTCCCTCTACATCCTCTAGTCCAGCGCTCCCAAACCTTTATGCGTCACGGACCGGTTACGTGAAGACAATATTTTCACAGACCGGGTCCGACCTCGGAGAGACGGGAGACAACGACACCTGACGTGTGTTCGTTATGTCCAGTCTACTCCTAACTAAACCTTTAGTCCAGTCTACTGCTTAACTTATAACCCGCTGCACAAAGACAGGATGTTGAAATGGAAGCAGGTTTTCATGCTTTTTTGGCGATCTCAGGATACTCTGCCTTGGTTTCCAGATCACCGACAGAGTTGTAACAGACTTACGTTTCATTTTTAGAGTAACGTAACATCTTGACATGTGTCAAGAGATTCCGTCTGAGGTTACCACAGACGGATGTATGCGGTCATTTTTCACAATAAAACATCTTTCCGGCCTTGATTTTTTTTTATTTAATTGAAATGTTTCATTCATTCTTTCTGTGGCCCGGTACCAAGAGACCCACAGACCGGTACCAAGAGACCCACGGCGGGCGGAATGAGCATACTTATAACCACACTGTTACAAGTCCTTCATAGTGTCATATTGCTTTTTGGAGAATTATGATGATAAGTTCATAGTAGATGCAAAAGTATACTTAGGTACAATATATTATGTTGAACATAATATATATGGATGATCCCAGCCAACCCAGTTATTTTCAACACAACTCCTGGTCCTTGGTCACGGAGCCACAGCACTTAAAAGAATAAACTTCATAATTCTCAAAACTCTGACCCATTGCTTTTTTATTAAAAGCATGTACTTGTACTTTTACTTTCAATACTTAAGTACATTTTATATCAGAAAAATACTTTTGATACTTAAGTACAGAAAATATCAGATACTTTAAGACTTTTACTCAAGTAGTATTTTAATAGGTGACTTTTACTTTTACTGGAGTAATTTTCCAGTAAGGTATCTTTACTTTTACTCAAGTACGGCTTTTGGGTACTTTATACACCACTGGTACTGACTAGTAGTCATTTATTTTACAGAGAGTACTCACAGCTGTCAGGGTCCAGTGGACAACATGCAGCTTCGCTACAGCCACCTGCACCTATGCTGTAGACGTGGAAGACTGAAGGCCTGGACACTGTTTACCAGGTATGTACACAGCTTAGCTACACATGTACACCTGTTGAACTGTTCAAACTACTAACTAGTAGTCATTTATTTTACAGCGAGGATGCACCACCACCAGCCCCTCTAGCACAGCCATCCCCACCAGCCCCGGTCTGTTTTCTATTTCTGAACATGTATATTGTGTAAATATTTTTTTATTCATGATAATACATATTTTATTTGAAAACAAAACATGTTGTGATGGTAATTTTTCATTTGCACACACCCCATGAAGCTTTATCTGCAGTATGAAGTCATTTCTCAGTCCCATTTCTATCATTTTGGTGAAAGGTGTGACAGGCCACATTTCTGCTCAAAAAACGATAATATTTTTTTGGGTTTCAGACATTTATTTACATGTACTACCATTTATGTTTATATTTCACTGCTTTCGTGAACCTAATACCTTTGGTAAACCAACTTCTAGCACCAA